>JACYXH010000363.1:5262149-5309649 GCA_026745465.1 Lota lota
TTTTATCACTGGGATATTCAGAAGAAATGTAACCTAGCCTTCTACCCGCAGTCTCCAAATATGCATAAACATTAAAAAGAAATATTAATAACTTTTCATTCAAACAAAACGAATATCCGAATACTGAATTGAGATTCAGATACCTACCTAACGAATGAATATCCAAAGATTCGGGCTCAGCCCTAGTGATAAACAATCGGTTAATCTTATTTTAATCTGCTACATTATCAGCTTGGAGTTTGTTGTTTGCAATATGCCAACTCTGGCTAGCGTTAGCTATTATTATTATTATTATTATAACAAACCAAGACTCATGGTTTACCATACAAAGTTACACAGTCCAATGCCACAAAAGTTTGTTACGCGAGTTATACTGTACAAATAAATCAACCTTGCTGCCACAGTGGCGGGTAACGTTGGCAAATTCAAGTTACTTTGAAAGAAATCTCAAATGTTTGCAAACTTCAGATTATTGCAGGTCCTACAATGCCCAGCTCCAATGAACACTGACACTTATGCAGAAGCTCTAGCACACTTTTCATTTTCATTTTCAGAATTGTAACTGTCAGAATTTCTTTGAAACCAAACTTGAGGCATGATGATCACAAATTAACAAATCTTAGATGGGGCTGCAGCTTTTGATTTAATATTTCAGTACACAGTGAATTTTCTCTTTATTGTTTAAAACGAATAACATTGGTTATCGGATTGGCACGCTCTCTAAATATTGAAATGAGTATTGAATTGGGGGACTCCTTATCGGTCGGGCTTTAGTTATAATAACAAAAATGTTTCAAAGAATCTTCATGAGCCAAGAAATACAGGCATGGGCAGATGATGTCCCCACTACTTAAAATATAACTACAGCACTACAAAATACAGACTTTTGCGATACAAACTATTCACCATTATCAATTAACAGTTAACAATGTAGGTTCCATAACAGCACTAGAAGTGTTCAATACGGAACAGTTCTATAACTTGTAGAAATTGCACCCAAAATAAGTTGTTATAAACAACTTGCTTGAACATATTACGCATTCATGATTCAAACGGTACTCTGTACTACTCCTCCGCTAATTTGAACAGAACAGAACAGAAACAGCTCAAATTTGTTATTTTGAAATCAAAGTAAAGGGTTGCATAAAAGGTTAACCTCTGCACATAATGTTTAAAAGTAAAGAAGGAACCCTTTAAAAAGGAAGCTTATTTGAGTTCAGTAGTTTCGGAGGGCTAATCATAGACACTGATGGGAAAAAAAGCCCAGTCCGTTGGTGAGATAGAAAGTAGTCAAACAGATTCGATATCACAATCATATTATTCACCTATTATTACAAATATAAATCAATGTCATGTACATCTAAAATAATAGTGTTCACAATAGTCTTGTGAGGCAGAGACACAGACTATCTAATTTTGCCTTCTACAGTCAATTATAACCAGTTTGATTGAATACTATGCTGATCCAATTCCGGATCATACAAAATGTAAAACTAATCAAATCACTTTGGTTCTAGATGAAGATCTGGAAATCACAAGAGTAGAGGGCCTTGAATGGTTCGAGTAGCTTCAGTGACACGGGATTCAGGCCAATATAACAAAAACCAGAGGGAGTGGTATATATGTTGTGCTCAAGGATGAGAGTGTGAAGTCATTATAACAGAACAGAAGAACACCTCCTTCCTCTTCCCCTCTTCCTCCCTTCCTCTCTCAACCATGACTGAAGTATGGGCCAAGTTCTTCTTTCTCTGTTATCCCTCAAATAAGCTTTATGTGCTGGACCCAGAGGTCTGGCCAGGTTCTCTGGTGTGCTGGTTTGGTTTCCCTGAGAAAGTACAGCTTTACAAAAAAGAATTTAGCAATGCATTTCACATGCATTACTCTTGGCAAAGAGGATTACAAAGAACAATCATTTAATCAGATCGTGTTCAGAGACCCATATTTCAGGTGGTAAAGCCCATGCATTTACCCAGGAAGTAAACATGGGGTTTACAAAAAGAATGAAAACCATTACTTATCCTAATACTGCATTTATCATTCATGAATCTACTTATGCTGATCATAGACATCCAAATAAAATAAATACTAGATCCATGAATGACATTAACAGACAAAGGAAGTGTTAGCCACTGCCAAGAGATCCAAGTGGGAAACACAGGAGCCAATGTTGGCTTAAGTCCTCTTAACGGTCAACACATACACAAACAGATGATGCCTAGTCTATACAACAGCACTAGAGTCATCGCGGTTTTTAGCGATTATTAATCAGCTCAGAACAGCCTTCTCGTCAATATTGTCAGATAAACAAAGGTTTATTGTAACCAAACATATTGAAAACACAGTCATCTTTGGCAGATGATTAGCCCGTCAGGTGGCTTATTTAATTTAAAGAGACTTAACAAAAAAAGGATATTGAGATCCTCAATTCATGGAGCCCCGTTCTGCAACTAGCTAGGAGTATTTCCTAACAGCTTTGCTTGAATAACCTAGTAGGGGCACCCAGGTGAAGTCACAAGTGCACTGTGCAGTGTTGTCATGGGGATGGACTTAATTGTATGGGGACAGGGATAAAAGACTCAAACACAATTAATTTATATTATACACTTTTACATTAACAAAAAAAGTTAACAATAAAGCCTGAAAATGTTTGAGCTCCATCCTGAGGAAGTCTCAATTGATCTACTACCTGAGTGACCCTGGTGCAAAGATAGTAACTTGGGGACTAGAACGGCATAGAACCACAACATCAATGTAATTATTAAATTGAGAATGAAACAACAGTTTGATTCTTCAACATATACCATTCATAATTAGGTATTGATATACAGAAAAATGTCAATGCCCTGATTAAAGAACAACCCAATAAATGATGGATGGACTTCTGTCAAGCTGGGTGGGGGTGATAGCAGTGACTGACAGCTGGATAACAAAGGCAGCATACAGCTGTCCCTTTGTCTTCTTTTCACACACTTCCCCCAAATTACACTCAGGGCTGCACCATCTATATTAAACATTATAGAGACACAGCAATGGCAATGACTCTGCCCATCTTGGCCAGATTACAACATCAAATATCAAATACAGCCTATACTAAATTATTACACCAAATGTGCATCAGTTCAGGAGACAAACCTGTGTCTAATCCCGATGAGTCCAGCAGATTTATAGCCACCTCACATCTACAGTAGACTAATGAATGAATGGAATAGGCTGGATGGGGATTACGTCAGGGAAAGTAATAGCCAGGACATAAGTTCATGAAACAGCCAGCTCAAGTATCAACGTATTAGGTCATAGTCTGCCCTTCAACGCAAGTGTGCGGGAAGATTGATTATGGACAAGCAAACCGCAAACTTGCTGCAAAGTCAGTCAGGCAAAGTATAGAAGGGAATAATCTATGACTCTGGGATTGGTAAAAAAAAATAAAAAGATAATGGGAGGGATGGTTTGGGTCATTCTACATTCAATGGTGCTTTTGAGGATTTATTCATTATTTATGCTTGTTCGCTAGTGTGAGTTTATGTAATTGTGGGATGATGGCTAGAGACAGGTGAGGGAGAGTTTAAGGCATCAACTTATGTGTGAAATTGTGATGATATATGTATTCATCACTCCCATTGATTATAAATGATAAACACAGGGAATGATTTAGTTGATTTCTATCTAAAACAAGTAGCAGAATTCAAAGAAACCATGTTATGATACATAAGCACACATCATATGATCCATATTAGTTTTTTGGCCAACCATAAAAAATAAAAATAAAACATGTCCACAACGTAAAAAACCATTTAAAAACTGAGCAGTGTATACAGTTACACACAGAAAACAATGACAGAGGTGAGTACCACATAATGTTTTGATTCTTTAAACGAATGACTGAAACCAGCCACAAACTACTGTATCTTTACTAGTACATTCAATGTTATGCCGGTACATATGCAATTATGGTGTAGTTTATTGTCGTGTGTCATGAAAAATAATGTAAATGTGTCGTACAACTATCTAGAATATATCTTCACAGGTTTCAGTATCTTCAACATGGCTACTTTCACTTATTGCTCACTATAAGATCAGTAGTTGATCTGTGGCAATATCCTATTTTCCTGGAAGAACTACTGACATAAAGCCAAGTCGCAAGCAGTTATACAAGACATACCTGTGCAACAACGATTAAACGACAAGGTTACATAGGTGGTTTGTGTTCTCTAGCAGACTTGTTGAAACCGTTCTCATTTAAAACCACAAAATACATATTAGTCGTATTATTAACAATGTATCCAAGAGCTTCCGGTTTTTCACTAAATAGCTATTGTCTGTATCCTACCAATATGTCCCAGATAAATGTCCATTAGTACCATGCTGTGTTCTTTAAATCATAACTAGGGTCGGAGATGTTATTAAAAACAATTGATTGACCTTAACACAATCAAACGTGGACAGACACAGCATTGAGTGTGATTTACCTTGAGCGCGTACTTGTCCCCACTCTTCTTCTGAAATATCTCCAACACCTTGCCATTGATTCCCAAACCAAGCACCTGGCTGGTCACCTTGTAGTCGTCTGTAATAGCATTTTTCTTAATCTGTAAACTGGGTTTCACGTGGAACGGTACGAACTGTCCCGCGTTCTGCTGACCCGCGGGGTTTGGTTGGCCCTGTGGGTTGGGGAACAGTGGCTGGTTCTGTGCATTGGACAGCATGTTGTGACAGATATTAAGAGCCACCTTCAGTTATTTCTTGTGTGCACCGTCCCTTCTTCCTGGGTTAGCCGGCCTGTGCCAAGTTGGGCTCTTACACAGGAGAATAAAGATGGTCTAGTACAAAAGACGATACGGCCCAACTTTGTTGAGTGAACAGGTATTAGCGCTAACGAACGAGCTAGGATTTAGCATGCTAGCTTGAATCCTATTCTTGACCCGTGATCTTTGATAGCAAGTCAGCTATCAGTTAGCTTATTCATCTCGAAGATCCGCCAGCCAGTTTCCGGGAAAGTATTTTATCTAAAATATATAAAAATCCGTGTTTTTGATTAAAAATGTTAATAATCGCTGTCGCTAAAGTTAAAACAGACACAAAAAGTGGACGACAGACAACAAAAACTCTGACGCCAGGCGCACGCAAAACACTTTACTTTCCGAGCGACATCAACCAACCCAGCCAGAGCAGGTTTTACTGTTGACGTCATGGCACGAGTCGGCTACACTGGGATTTTAAAGGAGAAGTACACAGATGTCGCACCAAATTTACAGATAGGTACTGTTCGATTTATAGATTATTTAACCTACAATCAGACCAACATAGGCAAACGTTTTGATTATACATTTTTTAAATATTTTTGCTAGAAGTAAATATATTTTAGTGCAACAAAATATATTGAATAAAACATATTGAGTACAGATGTATACACAGTCCAAATGGCGCTGATAAATGTGATAATCCATTACCTTCAGAAGGTAAAATAACACAACAATATAAAATAATATAGCTAAAAATGATTTACAATCATTCAGATTTTTTTTTGTAAAGTTTAAACGTAGAAAACGTTTTAACCAATAGATGTCGCCACCAGCCTTAATGTTTAGTCCGCTTCGCAATTCATTGGCTAGATGAGGTAAAACCGTTATAAGACTGCTTTCACCGTCCTTTAACAATGATCTAAACTTCATGTTTGCAAGTACATTTAGCAATTCTGGTTATCAGAGGAGCAAAACATTCCTGACACCCATGGGTTTGTTTAGCAATCATTTCAGAAGAAGGCAATATAGCCAAGTTGTTTTCAATACGCCACTATAGTCTTATGATGATTTATTTAATACTGGAAGACAACTCTGTTCAACAAGGAATTAAATGGAAAAAATATTCTAATCCTGTATCCACAAATAACCTTCTCATTAAAAAAGTTACAAGTTTGAAGTAGAAGTGTCATGCTGTGATAACTCAGTTTCCCCTTACCCTTTTGAGCAATTCTATACTGTATGGCACATGCCTGGCTTGTGTAATGTAGTGTATAAATAAAGCAGAGAGGGAAAGGTCATAGACCTCTTATTCCATCCCTGTGGACAATAACCTGCAACGTCTTCTACAATTTGTTGTCAAATTAAGTCTGAGAAGGTGCCTAATATATTGTAAAATAAAGGCCTAAAATCTCAGTTATATCATTCTATGATTTATTATGTTAACAGTAACTTATCTTTGAAATTGTAAATTGATTACTGATCTTGAAGAATTTTATCAAATGTATTTAATTAAATTTACAACATAAAATTTACATATGGAATTATGTTACAATCATGCACCTATAAATCTATAATTTATCATAGTATTTATTTATTTTCAATAATTTGAATGCCATAAGAAGGCTGTATCTCCAAGGAAAATATTTATACATATTCCACTCCTGCTTACGCCCCACTCGTGACCGCTCACAACTATACACAAAACACACATGCTAATTCATTTTCATGTAACATTTATTAAACCAGGAAATGCACATGAAAACGTACATCTCTTTTCCAATAACAGTTTCTACTCTGTTTGTTGTGATGCATGACCCACACAGATACTGTCTAAATAACCATAGTCCTGAATTCCCCCTAATGTGCTCCGGTATTATGAAGAGCCTGAGTGCAGTCTCATGTCTCAGTACTGGAGCAGAAACATCAATGTTTCACCGTGTCAATATACCGTTGGCTACATTTCACTGTTTTTCACATGAACATTAGTAAATAGGTGTTCGCTGCCATGTCCCTAACGGCTCCCGCTGATATGCTTAATCAATGTGATTCTGAGCACACCTCTTTTGACGCACAGACCTATTAATACATCACAACCTTCAAATACTAATGAATGACTATGTACATACATGTGCATTCAAACACCTCTTAGACATATATACATAAACACCCACCCACACACATATACAAGCACATGCACACACAAACATGCACTCACACACACACACACACACACACACACACACACACAAGCACATACACTCAAACACACATTAACACATACACACACACACACACACACCCAAACATACACACACATACACACACACACACACCCAAACATACACAGACAGACACACACACACACACACACACACACACACACACACACACACACACACACACACACACACACACACACACACACACACACACACACACACACACACACTGACACTCAAAATGGGACTGACATTTGAAGCAGCAGTCTGAGCTTTGGCAGCTCTGTGCAGATGAATTAACACCAACATTATGGTTACAAAGGGTATCTAGCAGCTTGCTTAAAGCTACGCCCTGACGTGCAAGAACAACCTGTTCATCGCAGCCCCATGTGCACAAACTGCCATTGTGCCCTGTGTGTCTCCAGGAGGGAAACTAATTCCCGGTGGACTGTCATAAAAACAACTTGGTAGGCTTTCTTGTTCACAAAATCCCTTGTGTTTCCAAGTGTGTATGTATGTATATATGTATGTATGTATGCATGTATGCATGTATGTATGTATCCATACGTATGTATGTATGCATGTATGTATGGATGTATGGATGTTAATGGATGTGTGTGTGCATGTGTGTGTGTGTGTGTGTGTGTGTTTGGAAGAAGTGTGGCCTCTGCACCTTTCCCTCTCTTTCCATACTGCTTTCTTTTTACTCTCTTCCTTGAAATGCTCCAGCCCCCATCAACACCCTCTCTCGTTTCAGAGCACCTCTCCTTTTAACTTCCTGACAGAAGGCAATCCAGGAGGGCAGGAGGTGCATCCCTCCCCTCCCCTCCCCTCCCCTCCCCTCCCCTCCCCTCCCCTCCCCTCCCCTCCCCTCCCCTCCCCTCCCCTCCCCTCCCCTCCCCTCCCCTCCCCTCCCCTCCCCTCCCCTCCCCTCCAGTGCGCTGTGTTCTTTCTATTAGCGCCACAGAGCCATGGCTGCTTTGGACCCGTTATTTTGGGCTGGACAGAACTCGCCTCTCTCTCTCTGAATAATCCTCCATTGCTGCGTGGGGCTGAAACTCTACACGGCTCTGGATATAGCCCCACGGTCAGCACGGCTCTGATATAGGATTCTAGCACCTGAACAGGCCGGCAGACCAACAAGGGACCCGGTTGAACCCGCTCACCCCTCTGTTGCACATAGACACATACACACACATGCGTGTGCACGCTCGCTCACTCACACACACACACACACACACACACACACACACACACACACACACACACACACAGACACACACAAACATACACACACGCTCTTTCACACATACCCATGCACAAACACACACACAAACTCTCTCTCTCTCTCTCTCTCTCTCTCTGTTTAGTTGTGTGTCTGTGCCCATCCATCTGTCTGAGTTTTTCATGCATCTATTTATTTGTCTGTCCATCCATTAGTCTGTCTGTCTGGTTGTCTGTCCAGATGACCATCTGTCTGTCTGCATTTTGGTCTATTTTGGCTTTGGCCTGCTTCTCTTAGACAGGACAGAAGTAGAGCTTTTCAGAGAACACCGCCATGCAATACGACTGTCAATGCAGTCCCGCTTTCTCTAACGTGTACTTATTTTGCTGTCGCTCACACTCTTGCATCTGCTGTCTTTGCTGCCTATTTTGAAACAGGTATAGAAGGCCGTAAAAATGCCTGTGACAATGAATCACGAACGCAAATTACCCCAAGGTCATTACACCTTATGGAATAATTGTCAGTACAGAACATACCAACATAGATATCTATGTGGTTATGTAATAGTTATATATTTCATTATCCACATTTTTGTCTAATATAGTATAATATAAGTGTGTGTGTGACTGTGTATGTGTGTATGTGGGGTAGTGTGTATGCGTGCGTGTGCGCGCGCATACATGCATGTGTGTAACTGTGTGAAGTGAATGTATATTTGATTCATGCTTGCTCATGCATATTTTAAGCATTAGAGCAATATCAGTTAATTTACGTTGTTCAGACGTTAGCCTTCATGTTGAGCCTGCTCTGCATGAAGGCTAACAAATAGCAGGATTCTGTTTACTATAGATGTTCATCAATATATTGAGAGAGAATCTCTCAATATATTGGTGAATTGGTGAATTAACTATCTCTGTCTGTGTCTCTGTCTCTGACTCTGTGTGTATGTGTGTGTGTGTGTGTGTGTGTGTGTGTGTGTGTGTGTGTGTGTGTGTGTGTGTGTGTGTGTCTCTCTCTCTCTCTCTCTCTCTCTATCTCTGTATCTCGCTCTCTCTCACAGTCTAACCAGTATTCCGTGTGAGCTGAGCTGGGTACATGTTTGGAACATGCATGCATGAACTACAGGTTTCTTAATTACAGTGAAGCAGGCAGCGCATAATGCCATTTAAATATGCACACACAGCCACTCACAAAGAGAAATCAAGTCAGTTTTGACATCCATGAAATGGCTGGCTGCAAACAAAGCTCTGCAAGCTACATGTGACCTCCAGTCGAATCCCCCTTTCATCTGAACAGAGAGTCTGGGCCACACATGTCTCTGTGGAAGGAATGGAGGGCCCAGCCCCGTCGCGTGTGCTGCTGCTGCTTTTCACAGTGACCCTAAGCATGTTTAACAGCACAGCTAGAGAGGAAAAGAGGGAGAGAGAGAGAGAGAGAGAGAGAGAGAGAGAGAGAGGGGGGGGGGGGAGTAGAACTAGGGAGGGGAAATGGGATGTTGGATAAGTGAAGTGAAAGATTAATAAAACAAAAGACTTAGCCTGTTGCCTGACTAATGACAAGAATGGTGTCATGGCCTTGGGGAGGGGGGGGGGGTTCTTCTCCTTGCCTCCCTGTCTCTAAAAAGTAATGTGCCATGGAAACGTACTGGTTAGGTTAGAAAGACAGCAACTTGTTTGAGTGTCTGATTGTGTGTGTGTGTGTGTGTGCATCTGTGTGTTTGTGTGTGAGTATTGAGTGTGTATGTATCAGAGCCCAGAGCAGTTGCTTTCATGTTCGAGTCACATGGACATTCCTCCTTCTCACCCACCCACCCAGTTACCCACTCTCACTCTCTCTCTCTGTCTCTCTCTCTCTGTCTCTCTCTCTCTGTCTCTCTCTCTCTGTCTCTCTCTCTCTGTCTCTCTCTCTCTCTCTCTTTAATAAAAAAGAGTCTGTTAGTTGATTGTAGACGGTTATTTAGCCCACTTTGGGTGCCAGCTCCTTTTCTGCCCAACTCAGCTGGAAAGAATGGTCTAATTTCCCCCCCACCCATCACCCATTTAATACATAAACCATGACAGTCACAAACAGGTCTGCCATCCTGCTGACCCAGTGGCCCAGGGGATGCTCTAGTTGCCCAACACAGAGGAAGGGCTCTGGATTTGAATGGCGTTAGTGGGGCTTTGGCTTTTCACCTTACAGACACAACACACTCACGTTGCTGACGGTCTGCACGAGGAACTCCAGGCCCCACTGTGGACGTGCGCGCACACACACACGCACGCACACACACACACACACACACACACACACACACACACACACACACATGCACACAAGGGAGCTCTTCAATTTTGTCAGGGATCTAATGCCACATACACACACGAACACAATTACACAGTGACAGACACTGTGTTTATGTATGTATGTTAAATACTGCAATCCGATTGGATGCCACAAACCAATCTATTATCTCCCTCTCTCTCCTTCTCTCTTCATCTTGGTCTTTGTAGAAAAGCTTCTAATCCAATAATCCCTTTATATCTCTGACCTCAGATTATGTGAGGCAAAGGGGCCAATTTGTACACAGTATTATTATCTGACTTCAATAAAATGCAGTGTTTATGTGTGAATATGTGTGTATGTATACTATATTCAAGCAATAGGCTACATTGAAGTGAAAATGGACATGTGCGTATGTGTCCATTCATGTAGTGTGTATGCTTACAGGCATTCATATATGTATGTATATGTATACCGGGTGTTACGACCATGGATCGTATGTCTCTCTGTGTTTCGTAACAGTTTCATTGAGTTCCTCTGTCCTGTCTTTTTGTCGGTTTCTGTGTTCTTGGAATCTGAGGTGGAAAGGGACGATTGGATGTTGTGGCTGTATCCCCCTGGCACCAGGTGTATATTAAGCATGAAGTCCTAAGGAGTGGCTGCTCCTATAGGATTGCTTGGTTCTTTCCCCATCTCCCTCTTTTCCGCACATTAGAGCAGCTCAGTCCTTTGCTCTCTAATCCCACTAGTCTGATCCCTGTCACGTTTCAGCTCCTTAACACAACCCACTGGCCCACTGCTCCTGCCCGGCCACAGGTGGCCTCCAATAGGGTGAGGGTTATATATATATATACCCTCAGCTCACCACTCACAGCTACTGGCTTCCCACACCTTTACAGCAAGTCAATACCCTACATGCACCCACACATCCAGTATAAATGCTGAAGCTCTGCATCAGGCCTGCATACTGCCCATGTCCCGTCTCCCAGTACCCCCTGTCTCTTCCTAGCAGAGATATCGCATCTCTGAACGTCTCGCACACCACAAGAACAGCCACATCCAGGTCACCTTTTCCCTCTCTCTCTATCTCTCTCTATCTCTCTCCCTCCCCCCCCCCCCCCCCCCCCCCAGACTCTCTCTCTTTCACTCTCTCTGCCTCTCCACACTGAGAAATCTGATTTGCATTACTATTGGACATGTGCTCCCGGTGTCCCGTGCATTTGCAATCCTCTCCTTAGAACTATTTTTAAGCTGCCCAGCTGGCACTACACCCTCCCACACCCGCCCCCCACCCACACACACAGACACACACACATACACACACACATGCACTAACACACACACAAACAGACACACATGCACTAACACACACACAAACACTCACACAAACACTCACACACACACACACATTCACCAAAGACCCACATCTGCACACCCATATAGATGTGTGCGCACGTATGTGTAAGTGGGCTGGTACGACCACCCTCTGCCTCCACCATGCCCTTGTATGGTTGCATGACCCACGGATCAGCATGCCCCTGCTACAGCCATTTTCCATTCTGGGATCCCACCCTGGCTTCCACCATAGCCGCTCTCCTCTCCCATGCTCTGCTCTGCTCCTTCAGACCCGATCACCTATACCACCATGGTATCCTCCTCTTCCCCCCCCCCCCCCCCCCCCCGAGTTAATATCCATGAACAGCAGTAACCATTGTTATTCAACACTCATGCACATATGCATGGACGGATGCAAATACACACACACACATACACACACACACACAAACACACATGCACCGATAGACACACACACACACACATACAAAAACAAAACAAACAAATAGACAGGCAGACACAGACAAACATGCATTCACACACACACACAAACACACACACAATTCACACACTGACACCAGCTGCTTGAAGATTTGGTTCAATGTCATTTCCATGAAGAGACATGTATAGAACCAATCACGGAGCAATAGTCCATAGGGCCCATTTCTACATGATATTCGAGCACTGGTCTGCCGCCTGCTTCACGCTTCTAGTCTATATATTTCAGCAAGCCACAGGATTAGTAACACTAACATCTGAACCCATGAACTCTGAGCTTACGGCTCTCACAACACATACAGCATGCTTTGCTGTCCCATGTATGTGTTCCCCTAGAGAGGCCACTGTGTGCAGTTTACTCTAAAGTCATAATAGCATGAGCTCGCTTACTCCCTTACGTAATCACACCCAGTGTGTGTGAGTGTGTTTGTGTGTGTGAGTGTGTTTGTGTGTGTGCGCGTGTGTGCGTGCGTGTATGTTATTTTATTGAGTGTATGTGTGCTTACCGGTCGTGTGGTTGTTTTTCGGCCAACCCTTGGCTGTCCTTGACAGTGTAGGGGTTGTCAGGAACCATCATAGTTTAGTTTCACCCACATCACGTTTGTGTGCATGTGTGCATGCACACAGTGAGGCACACAAAAACATCACATGCAATGTCCAAACAGCCAATTGCCTATTTTCAAATTGGTTCTTTGTGTGTGTGTGTGTGTGTGTGTGTGTGTGTGTGTGTATTTGTGTGTTTGAAGGTTTTACACAACAGTCAGCTTGTCTCCTAACACCACTCTGTGGATCTTAATATAGAGCAGAGTAACATAAAGACTACGAAAGTGCAGGGAATGTGTAAATTATTCATGGACAGCTGATAGGCTGATAGGCCGCAACCATTATATAAATTGTGTGTGTGTGTGTGTGTGTGTGTGTTTGTGTGTGTGTGTGTGTGTGTGTGTGTGTGTGTGTGTGTGTGTGTGTGTGTGTGTGTGTTTGGAGAGAAAGCAACATCTAGCATTCCTCTTCTTTTTACTACTCTTGTCTTTTCTCTGCTTTGCTGCTTCACCAATAATTGAAAACATTGAAAATTGGTTTCACTCTTTTCTCCTTCCTGCATTCATTCCTTCTTGCTCTTTGACTTTTCCTGTACTCCTATTTTGTTCTGAATTTAAACTCACCCACATACAGTATCCTATCCTGTCTACTCCTTCCGGCGCTCCTTGCCTTTACCCCTCCCCTATTTCCTCTCTTCTCTCCTCCCTTTCCTCACTGCTCTTCTCTCCTCCCTTCGTCTCTCCTGCCCAAGAGCCTCCTCTCCTCTCCTTTCCTCCCCTGTCCTCTCCTTCTCCACCCCTCTCCCATCTCCTCTCCACCCCTCTCCCATCTCCTCTCCTCCCGCTCCCCATCTCCTCTCCTCCAGCTCCCCCATCTCCTCCCTTCTCATCCCCCAGCCATCCTATCTCCTTTCTTCTTCCCCTCCTCCCCATTTCCTCTCCCCCACCTCCCACCACCACCAAAAGGTGCTGTCAGTAGCAGGCGTATGCAGGGCTCACTCGCAGTGACATGGAGACGTGGAAAAAGCACTCAGGATAACAAGACGCACAGCAGCTGCTACATTGGAGAGGACGGAGAGAATATGAGGATTATACCTTTTTTAAGATTCCTCGATCTCCAACACTCCTTTCCACAGCACAGATGAATGGATTTACAGGTGGACAGACAGAGTACAAACACCCAAAACTTCTAGCCCCCCCACCCCCCGGTCTAAGGGCTCAGTATGAATGAAGATATTATTCCTGACAACATAGTGGCATCATCAAACAAGCGATGCTGTTCCGCCTCCCTGAGCGGTCTAACCAAGTGCCCAGTGCTCCTGTTATGTGCTGTAGACATGACATTTCCCAGTAATTATATTCCTTACTTTGAGGTAAGGCACGCTTCAGTCCGAGGAGACAAACAAGAGTGCAGCAACAAGAATGTGACAAGAACCTTTGTTGTCTGTTTTTGGCCTATACTGCCCATTGGAACAAACACACCATAAGGGGAACTCACAAAGGGACATGTGCAATCACGTAGGCATACACTTATACATAATGAGCTAATGTTGCTTCTTCCTTCTCTCCCAGACATCCCACGGCACAGCACGGCGCTGAGCTGGAGTTAACCCCACTGTACATACCTGAGGGGTGACAACTCTCAAAAACTAGACAGTGAGGTGGTGGTCCCAGCATCTGTCAGAACAGACCCAATTCCGCTGTCTCCTAACATGTTAGATGTAGCTGGATGTTGTGCTGCCAAACCCTCAAGAAAACCGACACTGGACAGAAATATCCAGATTTACCCGGTAACAGAAGGTCTTGACAACATACTGCAGAATGTGCACAAGTGCCTTTCCCAGACAATAGGAGTACCACCCCACCCCTCACCCCACATCCACCCTTACCAAAATATTATATACCTTGCAGGTTGAACCCAGATAAACCCAAAACACACACCGGTGCAGGCACATCAATAGGGGGAGAGTGAAGTAAAGCCACCTTTTGACAACAAACACACAAGGGTGGCTTATCTTTGTTCAAATGACCTGTACATTAAATCCACACTAAACAACACAAAGTCCTGGATGAGTGCACGCGATTTACACTTTTTTTTACGCGACATCAAAGTAGAGAGAAAGAGAGATAGAGAGAGACTGAGAGAGAGACAGAGAGAACAAGGGGTGGGGGATCTCCGTACAGTAGTGTTTCATGCAGTCTCCTTTGGACAGTAAGTTGGCACCGCAGGGTTAAGGAGCTGTTTACGGCTTCCAGTGGTGATAATGTACATATAAGGAGACACGGTTACTCTGCCGACTAGCTCCCGATCTCTCACAAGGGAGGGGTAAGCGGCCCCCTCCATCAGCATTGGCACACAGAAAGATAGCACAGGCCTATAGTGTGTCAACGCCCACCTTTCCTTACATGACGGGGGGTGGGGAGGAATAAGAGTGAGATGTTGGAGCACTGAAAGAGCAAACAGACTATCAAAGTGTACATGCAGGCATACTGGTTTAAGAGTAAACCTGTATTTCATGTTCTGTTTGACTCTCGGTAACGATCAAAGCAAATAATTGTGAAATGTTTGCTGCAATGTTAATTCTGTGCTCTGAGTGTGCCTCGTTTGCATACGCGGAGTAACATATCTGCATCGTGTTGCTATGCAGATCGAAGACTGGGGTGCAGAAACAAACATAAACATGCATGTACAGAGAGACAGACAGTGGAGATTCATCACAGCAGACAGGCCATGAGTCACCCCCCTATTCCAGTCACAAATGTGACCCAGCTGGGGCCATGTAAACAACATGTGGAAACACAAAACCAGCATATAAGATATGACACATATGGTATACAAATACTGGCAACACAGGGACTGAAATTCAGCTGAGGTTTGCGGCACACAGAAAGGAAAAAAGCGTCAAATGATGAATGTCACATGGGGACACATGGACATACCATTGAAATATATTTAAAAAGAAATCATGCACACACGTGCAATGTTTCCCTCTAGCCTGTGTTTTGCATTCTGGAATGTGGATTGGTGGGTTGGGGGAATGTTCCGGGTTTGCGGGCCCCTCCTCTGACAATCCTCTGCATCTGTTCAGCCTGTGTAGACATGCGCTCAGCTGTGCGTTTGTGTGTGTGTGTTGTGTGAGCTCAGCTGTGATTGTGTGTCATTGTGTGCCTGTGAGTAAGAAACAGTAGGCTGTATTTTGCCTTTGTGCATGTGGGGGCATGTGTTGTGTGTGTGTGTGTTGAATGAAGTGTGTGTGTGTTGAATGAAGTGTGTGTGTGTTTGTGTGAGTTGAATGAAGGTTGTGGATGTGTTTGTGTGTGTGTGTGCGTGCACGAACGAGGGGGTGGGCAGGTGTTACTTGCTGGTTTGACTGACTGGATCAACCTCAGACCCCCGTCAGCTGTCCTGGTGGACACCCGCCAAAGACACACATAGAGCCGGTCTGTGTCTGTGCACTCAGTGACCTGGGGCTGTGTGATGTTGAGTGTTTATCTTTAAGTATTGTCATGGTGTTTGTGTCAATGGCCCAGGAGAAGCCAGCCGGCATGGGATGTATAACAATAAGGTGCAGATGGAGGAGTGATGGAGAGAAACATGGAGGAGAAGAAGAAGAAGGGGGAACCTGCATCGGAACGGTGACTCATTGTTCTGGTAGAAGGTGTATCACGACTCTGTGCTGCGTGCTGCTGCCTGTGGAATCAAGCAGTACCTCAAAGAGAATATAGACGATAACACGACACAACAACATAAGCTGAACTCGTTCATGCATTGCCATGATGTGCACTATAGAGGACGGCAGGTTTATGAACAGAGCCCCAGAGGAACAAAAACAAAGAGGCTGTTACAGCACATTGCAGGATGAACACCAAATCAATAAAAAAATTGTAAATCAAAAGAGAACATCAATCAAACATAATGATCATTTCCGGTGCATCAATAGGAGTGGCCATTTTCATTCTTCCATAGAAAGCACAGCACACTGTATTGTTAGGAGTGGAGCCTGAGAACTATGCCCATACTGACACCAACATGGACAGATTATGATGTTAAACGGGGGACAGTCAATTTAAGTGAGGATGGCATATAGCACTAATCGAGGCTTGATGACTACCTCAACTTAACCATTGATTGGTTGCTGACCAACAAAGGCTGGAATCCTTCTGTGCCATATGTTCTCTAGGCTCACAGTCCTCTTAATGCCCTCTAGCATGGAGGTGAAGAGAGGACAAGAGAGAAGAGGAAAAGAGAGTATAGAACGAGGGATTACAAGACAAAGCAAGGCAGGGAATAGTCCTTTGTATGTTTACGGTTTGGCTTTGGAAATAGAGCATGCTATTGTACTTGGAAAACTAGTTGAATATTTCTATCTGGTCAGAAGGTGATTGGGTTAGTTTCTAATGGGATTGATTTAATCTGCTTTTCCATTAATTCAGTGTGTGTGTGTGTGTGTGTGTGTGTGTGTGTGTGTGTGTGTATGAATGAGGGTGTGTGTGTAAAAATGAAAAGAAAGAATAAGACATCTAGTGGAAACAGTGTTCAAACTGACCTTCCAAAAACACACACATCAAAAACAAAACAAAAAATGACATATATCGGACACAAATCCATCATCACGTCAACCATTTTTCTCGGAAAGGACAAACTGGTTTGTCAGAGACAGAGTGTGTGTGTGTGTGCATCTACACATAGAAAACCAGCCGTCGAGTGTGTAAACACAGATGAGTCATCGGTATCACAGTAGATGATCAGTCCAGCATCGTCAGCCAGATCTTCGTCATCCTCATACCCCTCTCACCCTCATCTTCACAGCAATATTTATAGTTTGGTCCCACCGGAAGGCTGGAGAGAGGTGAGAAGTAGAACATTGTCACAGAAGGAGTATAGGTTTTGCTTAACATTTGACACTGAAGAACCATAACAACTACATGTCTAAATGAAAGTATTTTGAAGAGGAATAATTGGAAGAGAGACTTTGTTATAGAAGGAACGGGTTCATATGGTCTTGGCATACAAATGTATCATTTCATAATCCGCTAGAAACGAAAGAGAAGATCTAATGTACACAGACATGTTGTTTAGTTTAATTTGAAAGAAAGCAGAGGTGTGTGCTAATTAACACCTTAACACTGAAATCCACATTCCAGAAGCACAAACATTTTGAGATCCTTAGTGTTCCATGACGGTGACGAAAATTAGATTCGTTTTTTAGATGAGGTCACCAAGTCTGAGCATAACATTCCGTGCTCAAAATTCCAAACACAAATGTCATTGGACACATCTCTCACAAAACATTTTTAGATGACAGCTGTAAAAAGTCTCAGGAGCTGACACCGTGGCATAAATGCCCTAGAACAGACTTGCTTTGTTTCTAGTGTCAGATGTTCCTAAAATTGCACCATAGGGCTGTTAAGTAGATCAGTCAGCTGCAGGGGGTCCTGAGCCTAATAAGATTAAGAGTAATCGAATTGTAAATTGGTTCAATAAAAAGTACAAATTCCTATTGTTTGATGGTCCCAGACACTGTGGATGTTGAATTGACTCTTCAATAGTCACATTAATACGCAAATGCCACGGTCTGGCTTAAAAACCTTGGTGTGGTGCCTCTAATCATGCTCCAGTAGGGGGAAAAAAACAAAACAAGGAAACACACTGTTCAGTTAATATCCATTTTATTTTTCTTTAGAAAAAGAAACTATCACAAGTTGAGTTGGTTACTGTACAGTTTCTCTTCTGGTAGTCACTCAGTCTGTAGAAGAGGCTGTGATCTCATGCTGGACAACACCATCCTACTAACGCACACCATTATTATAACATGACAAAAAAAGGCATACAGCCACTTCTGCATTACTTTACACCTTTCTTTAATTTTCCTGGAGCATGTAGAAATCTAATTTGTGAAGGAGACAAGATGAGTAGAAATCCCTGACAGTTTTCATCAAAACAGCAAAAGGGATGTTAAGAAAATACTAAAACAAGGTGGTGGGTGGGGATGAAATCCCCTGAACTCTAAAGAGTGGTCTGGTCCATACCACATGCACTTGGCGTGTGCTCCTGTGCAAGTGCGTTGAGTGTATGTGTACATTTTAGTGAGTGTGCATGTGTGTGTGAGATATACCTGACAGCACCATAATTCATGATCCATATTGCAAATTTTAAAAACTCCCTGTACTACACTACGGTGAGGCACCAATAGAGACAGTAGAGGCTGGGGGAGTACGGAGAGTATGTAGGTCAGATTGCGGCGCATGCATTCCCCCATTACAGACACATACATAAGAGATATATATAAATGGCCTCTCCCTCCCTCGCAGCGGGGCAGTGCTGCATGTGTGCGAGTCCACAGTCAGCACTGGGCGGACTGTTAAGAAGCCCAGTTGATAATATATACGGTTATGGGATGTGTCAAGTATGTCTCCCTGAGAAGAACCCTTTAGTATCAGAAAAAAAAAAAACTACAATGTGTCACATTCGCTTGCTCACTGGCCTGCCAAGTCCTTAACAACCTCATTGTATGTGGCTCCTCCCCCCTGCTGCATCACTTCATAATAACCTGTTCCTTCTAGCCTCCACCATGTAGCCACCCAACTATGTCACAACCAATCAGGGACGTGGAGAAGGCAACGTGCCGTGCAGTCCTTATTTTAGTCCTTGTTATTTTAAAAACGCAACCCATTTCTGGCAATCACCTTGACAGGTGTGTTTGTATGTAAAGCCAAAGATATTGCCGATTTATCTTTGTGTTCGCGTGTGTCTCACGGTTGCCAAATGCAAAGCACCTCGTAAAGTATGGAGTGCAAAAGGTATGATTAGCGAAAGAAGATTGTGAGAGGGGTGGCGTCACCCAGCCGTCTCTCTTCACCCATCCACCCTCTTCTCACCCAGAGAAGACAGGAGGCCATTTTAAAATGCAGGCGGCTGTCCCTACTGCCTGCTATATGGCTCACACATAACACCACAAACCCTGAACCCGCACACACACTTCTACATCACATACTGAGGTGACACGCCAGCACCAGGGCGTAGAAAATGGAAAAAGGGGGACAGCAGAGAAATAAGGGCCACGCCTACATGATTGACAACACCAACTATCTCCTAATTCTGAGTTCAATGTGCGGGTGTGAGTAGTGCTTCCACATGCAGGGCCTAAAAAACCTAGAGCTGGAGTGAATCTCTGGAAAATCATGGGTAGTGAGCACTTGATTTGAGAGTCTTCTCTTTAGCCCTTTTCAAGTTTTTACTCACAAATTGTAATCCCATTCCAAAGGGGGGCGGAAAATGTGTGTTATGAGGGTGTGTGTGTGTGTGTGTAAATGCATGTGAGGCAAGTAACGATGCAAAGTGTGCATGAGTATGAGTGTGTGTGTATGTTTGTGCTTTAACTCACAGACACCCATACAAAGATAAAAACATCCGCTACCGTACAGAGCTGTACACTGAGTTTTTTTAAAAAGCCCTATCTGACTCCCGCCTTAACAAAGGCTATCAGACAAGGATCGTACAGCCCCTCAAGGGAACTGTTGTAGAAAAAAAGCTAGAGTCTTCTCTTTTTTTAAATTATAAGAACAGTCTCTCTCACGCTCTCAATTCAGCTAATATTAAAAACCAAGACCAGGGGTGTCGACACCGCTCTGTACAAAACAAAATAAAAGAACAACCAAACACGTTTATTTTTGTTGTTTTAAAACCATAGGCTTACATCCGGTCCATCCTCCTACCCTTCCTGAGGAGCGGAGATGGGAATGGAGAGAGACAACAGAGCGGCTCTAGGTTCTAGGAAACCAGTTTGGGCAAGACTGTGCGGAGGGGTATGGCCTCCCCCGTGTCCCCCATCATGTTGCTCCTTAGTTTGTTGTTGGCGGTCGCGGCCGTGCCGAGGCCGGGCCCTCCTTTGGCCAGGATGGATGGGAAGGAGGTGCTGTGGTGCTCGGGGAGCCTCTTCACCGTGGGGCCCTGGCCCTTTTCGGCTCCGGGCACAGGCTTGGGCAGCCGGCGGTACAGCCAGGGGTGCCGCAGGGCCTGGCTGGGGGTGAGGCGGGTGGTGGGGTCCCAGTCCAGGCACTTCTTTATGAAGTCAGTAAAGGTGGGGTCCTCGCAGCCCTTGAGGGCGGCGCTCCACTCCTTGCTGCCGGGGGGCCCTCTCATCTTGCCGCGGCGGGAGCGGGAGCCCGTCAGCACGGTGGCGCCTGTGGGCAGGGTGTTGGCCCCGCAGTAGCGCGGATGCCCCTTGGAGTTGATGAAGTTCTTGGCCCGCTTGGCCTGTTCCAGCACCTTCTGCGGCGGCATCCCCAGCAGCTCCATGACGCACGCAAGCTGGTCTCCCTCGTCCTCGCCGGGGAACAGGGGGTAGCCTGTCAGCAGCTCGGCCAGTATGCAGCCGAAACTCCACATGTCGATGGGAAGGCCGTAGCGCGAGCCCAGGATCACCTCTGGTGCCCGGTAGAAACGGGACTGGATGTACGTGTAGACCCGCTGGTGCTCAAAGCAGCTGGAGCCAAAGTCAATCACCTGGAGGAGACCGCGGAAAGGGAACGCATGTTAGTGTGTGCATTTGGTGTGTGTGTGTGTGCCACGCTGCGGCGATACCTTGTAGACGAACGGGTGTCCACTGCCCCTTGGCTAACCATACCGAAGGGTCGAGCGCCTCACCTTGATGCCGCTGCGTCCTTGCTGTTTGAGCAGGATGTTCTCGGGCTTGAGGTCGCAGTGGATGATCCGGTGCCTGTTGAGGGCCTCCAGGCACTGTAGGATGGAGTGGGCGAACTTGCGCACCAGCGGCAGGCTGAAGCCCTGGAACTTGTTCCGCTTGATCAGCTCGTACAGGTTCATGCTCAGCAGCTCGAAGGTCATGCAGATGTGGTTGCGGAAGGTGAAGTTCTCCAGCATGTGCACCACGTTCATGGTGCCGTTGCGGTCCTGCTTGCGCAGGTGCTCTAGAATGCGGATCTCCTCCTGTGCCTGCCGGTGGAAGCGCTTCTCGTTGCGCACCATCTTCAGTGCCAGGTGCTGCTGCAGCTTGTGGTCGTACACCTTGGCAACCTGGCCGAAGCTGCCCTTGCCGATCACCTGGAGTGAGAAGAGACAGAAGGGGGAAAATTGGTTTGGTTCTTTTCTTTTGTTGGTTTGACATCTGCTAGTTGACGCCAAGCGTGACGTGTGTACGCACATACGTTGGCGGAAGAGTGAGTGGTGTGAGTCAGACCTTAAGGAACTCATAGCGGTAGGCCAGATGGTCGTGGGGGACGTGGATGTACCCCCCCTGGTCGTCGTCGTAGCCCGAGTTGTTGCTGCCCCCGATGATGGCCTGCCTCTTCTTGGCATTGGGTCCCAGGAAGTAGATCTCCGGGTAGGAGTGGATCTCCGTCTGCTCCAGGCTGGTCAACTGGTTGCGGTACTGCCTGAGCGCCTGCTCCGAGGTTAGAGGTCCACACAGTTTGCTGCTGCTGCTGCCGCCTGTGCTGTTCCCCACAGTACCTGAGCCCTGGAGGCCAGCCGAGTCACTGGAGCCCTTACTGGACCCCGTGCTGTGTTCCGCCAACACACACAGACTGTGATTAGAACATGGGCATCACAAAGACATGTAAAGATCTTCAGCAATAGCAACAAGTTATGGGAGCGTAGCGCTAAAGGGATATTTAAAGTAGAGTGCACACACACTCGTACCTGTCAACGCTGCGCTCCTTGGACAGGCCTGACACCGCGACAGGTTTTGTGGACACATGAACAGTGGTGCCATTGCTCTGAGGGGTTGCTGTTGCCGTGGTGATGCAGTTGACCTTACGATTGTAAGAGGAGTCTTCATACATGTACTTGACCTTGAGTTGACTCCCTCGTACCGCTACCTGGTCCCTCATGAGGTCCTTGGTACTGACCCCCTGAGAGAGTGTGAGAGAGTGATAGAGAGAAAGACAAAAAGAGAGAGGGTTAGTGGGAGACCAATAAACAAGGCATGAAAAACAAAGCTCGAACTAGTGAACACAGGTGCTGTTCCACTCTATAGAAGCTAGACTAGGTGGTACTATTGTAGTTAATTGTGTAGCTGACATGGTGTTCTTTGTGTTGTGCAATTGCATTCAATAGAGCCCCAGGATGTAGACTACATGCGAATGTGTGGGTGTGCGTGTCTATTTGGCTTGTGGCTACCGCTCAGGCTTTGGACTTAAACATTGGGCAAAACAGGAGCCACCTGCAGCGGACAAAGACTCACGGATTGCTGCTGAAAAAGTCCTCCTAGGGATTCTCCTAGGGATTTTTTTGGTAAACTGCATGGCATTTATATTCTATATAAATATACAGCAGACTGGAAAAGCTATGCTGGGCCATCTTAGACGCTTGGCCGCAGAAAACGTTGAAAAAGTAGACGGTCACAACAAAGTTATTTAGTGGCACCCCCGAGTTAAATTTAATGTTTTCTTCCCCACAAGCACTCTCTTGGTCCAGAGAACCGCAGGGCACACCTTGATGCTTTGAGCGGATTCCCTTTGTGCTTCTACTTTCACGTATCTGTAGAAACCACCAAGTCGGTGACGATTACAAAGTGGTGCCGTTGAGAAGGAGAGCTTTGAAAAACAATGTCAAGGCATCCACAATTCAAATGTTACGACTGCCAATGCACGCAACATTTCTCATAAGCACACGTTAGAAAATCCATGTGTTAATAATTCAGCAGTCAGATAGAGTGGTGTCCCTATAGCCTGCAAAGTTTGCTGAGCATTGCCTTAGCTAACTAGATGGTCCGACTAATAAGTTGGACAGAAGTTTAGAAACTAAAACAACAAATTAACAGCTGGATGTGAAGCGACGGGTTCTAGAGAAAGCTCAGTGTCGAAGAACCAGTGGAACAGGATCTGCATCCTGTTGAGTCATGGATGCTGACCACACACACACACACACACACACACACACACACACACACACACACACACACACACACACACACACACACACACACACACACACACACACACACACACACACACACACACACACACACACACACACACACACACACTTTTTATACCAATTACTCAACCGTTTCTGTTGGTCTTGCCATCTCATGTGTATTGGCATAATATATGCCATGTGATAAAACCATGTGATATTAAGATTAAATTACATATTTAAATGTCACAGTCGCCGTCACAGTTGTGTTTCAAGTGACAAGTAAAGTATGAGGGGTGGAAACTAAATCGCTCTTCCCAGTTTATAATAAGTATTTCTCCACAGCCTAGAAATCAAACAGACATATTGCTTGCTGAACTCTGGTAATGAGCAGAAATGCTGTGAACTACTCTAAGTCATGCTCATCGCCGCTAACTTTCTGAATCATTGTAAATTGAGAGGTCACCTTTAGCCTGGGAATTAAGACATAAACTCTGCCACACTCTATACTTGCCAGTATACAGCTCTATTTCCGCCCAACCAAAGAATCCCTTCCCACTGGCTCCTCCTCCCCTCTGACATTATCGGAGCAGCGGAAAGAATCCTCCACAAGATTATGGAGTAGAAGGGAAATAACGGGCCTTGAATTTAGATGTTAAACAAGCTAGGCCGGTGCAAGACCTGCGGCCCTCCCCAAAGGCTCTCCAGCAGACACATAGCAGAGGTATATAGAGAGGGAAGCATATGGTATTTGGTACTTTATCCGATGCTTTTAGAAGATAGAGACTTGATTTCACAAGTGCATTCAGATACAGGGGATTAAGGAGCAGGCAGGGGTTAGGAATCTGGCTCAAGGATAGGTACTACAGGTAAGCTGGGAATCAAACATAGAACCATCCGGCTTTGGGCTGAAAACCCTAGCCACTACACTATCCTATTCCCCATCATGTCTATCTCTCCCCACAACAGAGAGATTTACTGAGACCCATCCGGTGGAACATCTGCTCTGGTTGATGGCAGGAACATATAGGTGTCTGAATCTGACCTGCCATAAACACCATCCATGCAGGGGGTGTGCGGCAGTGGAGACCAGGTCAAATGATAAAGACAACATAACAAGGGACCTTTCAGGTGCTTGTACATGTGTGTGCACACGTATACGCATGTGTGTGTACTTTGCTTCGTGTCTGCGTTACGGGAAGGCTCCTGAAAATAGACGAGGCATGCAGGACAGGTTTCCATACATTCACTCATACATGTCTCGACATTATCCTTCCCCCTACCCATGCAGACCCCCGGGTCACGTGCCACTGTCGACCCTGGATTTTGCACTACAAACACTGTTGATTTATAGGTGATTGATTGAGTCACTGGCTTACACCAATATCCACTGGCAAATGGCTCTGGTGCTCTAAATCCTAAATGAAGGATGATGGATTGCGTTCAGGGCTGTAACCAAATATTATGAAAATATCAGCATAACCCAGTATGCATAACCCAATACGGCAAAAGCCGAAGGGGGAGGGAGGCGGGAGAAAGGCAATATCAGGTAAACCTGAGCGCTGAGCTCTTCCGGGCACAACAGATGGCAGGTGGAAAAGAGCCGATCTCCTTGGTGTCACTTAAACACGCAGGAATTCTTGTTCCCAAAACACATTAGAACTGTTGTGTTTAGTATCGCTCGAGCTACATTAAAAGCTGGCTCTTAGTTGTAATTGACCTTTGTTGCCATTTGAAAACAGTGTCAAACTGGGGCAGTCCAATCCATTTCACTCCCTAATCCTCACTCACAGCGATTCAAATGGGGCGGACAAACCAATCAATGATTGCTGTTACATACACTACAAGTTGTAATTGTCTTACATGTATGACATCAATGAGCTGGGTTTAAAATGTACGATTATTATTAGTATAGTGAGATTAACCCACACTTCAACAGGATGGGGGTATTGCTAGTGCACGAGCATTTCGTAATATTGCTTTTCAGAGACCAGTAAAGTGATTTACTGCACGATCCAAAAAAAGCGAGTGAATAATTAAATGAAAAGCTAAAGAAAATAAATGCTACTAGAGCAAAACAGTAGGCCTAAACTCAGTATGTGTGCAAGATTACATTGAGGGGACAGGAGACAGAAAGTATGATGACCAACAAATATTCATTGCCGACGGTTTTGTTGGTCAGCCCAATAAATCTTTACAAACCGGGTTGACTGGCATGGCTTTTTCACATCAGTGTGTGAAGTTATTAACTTTCGTGTAACTTCTGCTAATTGAGCAATCTGTGCGCAAAAATGTATGTGTGTAAAAAAGGTACTCGGCGAATCCACTCTGATGTATTCACCGGCCTTCCAGCACTCCTATGTTTTGGTTGCTGGTCACAAAGTGTGTGTGATACACCTGATAATACGCATGATAATTAGGTCTGTGTTGTTAAATAAATCCTCTTTAACAACCAGTGACACTGGTCTACAGATATTCTCATAGATAAGACCTGTGAGTCAGTTTGTTTAAAGTTATAGTACACGCCAAAGGCAGAATGCAGCTGGTATGACTGAGGCCAATTGTAAATAATGAGGGAGAGGCCCTGAAAACTGCTTGGGAACAGGATGTCTTGGGAGAGCATGTCTTACAGTACAGGATGTAAGGCGTGAGTGCAGTCTATGTGCAGGAAGGTGCATTTGTGTGTGCTGATGTCCACTCACCGTGTGTTTGGACATAGGGGGTAGCCCCGAGGGGCTGTTTGTATCGGTTTCTTCTTTCAGGATGTGATCTGTTCTCATGTAGGAGTCATACAGACCGTCTGCGTGACGCGCTGAAGGGAGACGAAAAAGGGCAAAAGGTTACATAAGTTAGGAACAACATGCACATTACACAGTGTCGCTCCAAAAGGTAAACCTCCACGTGTAGTTTCTGCAAACCGGTCAATGGGCGATAGATTATTTCATCACTCGACCTGCACATTGCAATGGCTCGCCAACAACCAAAGAAAGTACACTGATTTAATCCCAACACTGTAAAGAGCCAACATCAGCAAAGCAACATTCCTATATTTTTGTATGTATGCAAAATAGAGCTACCTTTGGATACAATGACGTGGGAACAAATGTCTTCTTGCCAAGGGCCAATGCTGGCTAACTCAATTCCACGGTACCTAATGCTCCGCACACAGACAAGACCAGCTTAGACAGGGCTTAAGGTTCCAGAGAGCTAGCGTTGCAAGTGGTATTATTGGCCTAATGGACGCAACAGATGCCCCTGTGACGACAGCATCTTTCCGTCTGCCCATCTGTCCATTCAGGCCAAGTCGTGCATTGGACACACAGGTGTGTTCAGAAATAGAGGCAGTATGTGGGATGCGTGTGCACGTCATTATACAATGATGGGTGAGCGCCACACCGGCAGGCAGGGCAGTGCACGGTGCACAATGACACAGAATACATAGGTGAAAGAGAACTCAACGACAGGAGCCAAGTTACTCAAATGACATGCCCCGCCAGCCAGCTGCTAGTTCAGCTATTATTTTACTTTATGTGACAGTTGGTTCTTGCCAGTAAGAGTTTATAGAAAGACCCCCCAAACAAGCACATCTGAAAGTGTACTGAGCTTCTTGTTTTTTGGCAGGTATGCTCGCCAATGCCTCACAAAACAATAGGTTTAGAGATACCCCTAGCCAGCCCTTGAGAGTGCTGTAACGAAGCAAAGAAGCATCTGAGCCCGTGTCCCCAGTGCATGCCAGGAAAATGACAAGCTCCCGGGGAGATTAAACCTGCTGCCTGGATACAGTGGCATTGGACCTGCTGTACACCTTAGCAAACAGAGGCATTACGGGTTGATACACATTATGAAGAAAGCACAGGTCTCACTAGACTCTTAAATTGTTCAGTGTCTCAGCACTTTCCACACCTCTTCCCACTCAATCATGCAAATAAGAGTACAGGAATAGTGTCTAAGTCTAAAGGAAAACAAATGTCTAGCAAACAAATATCTAGATGATGTAACTGTAGTTCCTAATCAGTGTCTGACAATTTGGGGCATACTGTATATCACTTCATGGGAAAAGACCAAGCAGTTCTGAAAGCAAACATACAGCGTATGTCATACATACAGAGGGGAGGTTTTTAGAACAAAGAGTTTGCTGTCCTTATCATTCGAGTTGTTGCAACAGTGTCCAGGGGTACTTTTCCATCGTGGATGAATAAAGTACCAATATTTTCTTTCTATTCGCTATTTGATTTGAAAATGTAACTGATTAAAAAAGTTAAAAGATGTAAGAGCAAATATAACCTCTACATTTTGCGGTTGTAGTTATGAAGGCCATAACAATACGGAAAAGATGCGACAGTTACTTAAAACCAAAGTTAAATGCATAACCAATAACGTTACATGCATTACTACGTTACATAACCTATTAAGCAACGAAATGATACTGTCTGAATTGTTTTATAACTAACTAACAAAATAAAGCATATCTGCCTGTAGAGCGATCAACTACAGATAACAAAATGCTTACAATCAAAAATGGCTGTAAACGGTCTTTTTGCAGTGTCGTTTGTAACGTTACTTCCATAGCTTACACTGAGTATTGTTGTTGACATTGAATTACAAACAAAGGACAACATGGTTACAACAGGCATCAAAGTATTGTGGCATGATATTCCAACTGAGTGTGACTCTGACCATGAGATCATTCAAAACAGAAACAACACGCGTTGCTTTCTCTAGCGCCAAATGTGTGGACAATTAAAGGGACCATCAGTACCGTCCATTTGTTAGTTGATAATACAGCAATTCCCAAGTAAACACATTGTATTATATAGGTATACCATACAAAAAAATTAAAATAAACCAGAACAACATTGGTGAGACTGTAATTACCTGTTGCTATTGGGCCCTCTGGTTTTCTGCTTATTATCATCATGATTGCAATTCAGAATAGATGCCAGCATCCGATTTGAAAATATAAAAAATCCCAGAACTAACGTAGAAAAGACAATGGCTTGCCGTAGCTAACTTATTTTGCAGCATTTATATGGTTTGCTCCAATACAGGATACATTCACAGTAGCTTATTCTCTTTTCCTTCCTTCCTTCCTATTTATAAAAAAAAGCGCACAATCACTAAATTGTATGTTTAGTTGGCTTCACATGAACCACGCCAACGTAACGTTTCGTGGAAGTTTAAAAAATTCGTGTGGGGGTCGATTTCGTGGACGGGTGAGCTAGCTCGCACACGCACACAAACACTCGTCCAAATGAGCGAATTTCCCTCCGCTAAAAACACATCGAGTCCAAAAATCCCCACTCGGTGGTCTAACCCGTGTACCCCTCGCCTTTCTCTGTCGATGGAGAGACTCGGTCCAGAGAACCATCCCCGTGAGTATTCCTGGTGAGCTGTTTTTTCTCTTTAGCCAACAGCGGTGCTACCAGTAGTTAGCTGGTCTCCGGATAACCCCCACAGAGTGTGTCCAGTTTCCGGACAGCTGGGACTGCTTCGCTTGTCTTGAGGATCGGCTAGCTAGCCAAAATAGGCTAACTCACGAGCTGCGAGCGATGAGGCGATTCCCCATGGTAAATCTACAAATAACGGGACGTTTCGAAGAAAACCTTCACCTGCACCGTGTGCAATAAAGCGGTAATGTGTAATCCGTCTTCTCTGTGGTCGGGAGTTTCTTATTCTGCGCAATTCTCTGGGTTGTTGCTTAGGGCGTCTTCTTCACAGTGTTTGGCGTTGTATCGTCATCGTGCAGGCAGGGGGATGGAGCTAGGCGTGGCTTAGGATGCATCTTGGCTCAAAAGCAAAAGGGTGTCCCCCAGTGTTCAACTGGAGATCTGTTATTTGGTGAGCAAAAGGCAACGGTTTCCCTACGAGCAGAGCCAATGAGAAGCCATTGGAATAAATATAATTTGAAGCTAAGAGTAACACAAATAAATATAGAGCAAAATGCATGATATTTCGTGGAGGCCATGCAGCACAATACATGTACATATGGAGCACACAATAAGTACGCTCTTGCATTCATTTAGACTTGCAAATATAACTCAGCTAACCTTTGCTGGCAAATTTAAGCATGGCCTGAAACTGGAGAGGCCATGGAGAGACATACAGCTCTAGATATAGTAAAGGGCAGGGCAGAGGACGGGCAAAGTGAGACATGGTAGGCATGAGGTGGTGTGGGAGGGGGAGGCGGGGGGGGGGGGGGGGGGGGGGGGGGGGGGGGGGGGGGGGGGTGGTGCATGCGAGGGTGCATGCAAAATTCAGATTGTGATACGTTGCCCTGCCTGTGGATGATACTAATCTTAGTTCTTTCTCAGAGGTGAGAAGAGGGCTCTGTCTATATTTACTGCCATAAATAACCTTTCTGATACAGTTCCAGGCTGACCTCTGGATAGCAGCCAGCAATTAAGACCATCTTGGCAGTGCCTTATCATTCTTAGATGGCGATGTACAGCGAGAGCTGTGGTGACGGCACTCTTTAAATTGATCTGCTCTTTCCTCTTAAAACCCACCAAGGTCCCAGTTTGAAGATTAGGCACAGTTCAAAGAACAAAGTGTACCTGCCAGAACAAGAGATGAGACTGCAAAGCTTCCTATAGGCCTATTCATGGTGGGAGCAGTGTCTGTATTTGGTCTCTGGCCCATTGACAAACATTGACACCTGTTGGTTTATTGAACTAAGACCCGACTTTGGGTTCCATGAAAAATAAATACGAATTAGTAAAAAATAATTAGGTGTAGTTTGGTTGCTTTAAATCTATTTGCAATTAAGTAGTCAAAGCTGTCTGTCTTGGGTTCAATGACGTCACTATCTGGAGCTGTGCGCTTTGATCATTGGCATAGCATAGAAAGAGACTGTCCTCTGCTGGTAGGTTACAGTATACGTTTCATTTTATGAGAAGCAAGTCCTACCAGGTAGACGGGGTGCTTAATCCTACACTTTATAGCTTGTAGTGACATGCACAAATATTGTTGTCTCCAATGTTATATTTCAGACAGAATAAAAAAGAGTCAAGAGTAAAAAAAAAAAAGCATATCTGAACTGCATTATTTTAAATATTGAACAGATAAGTTGCTTCTTGTCATGGCGAAACAGGACCACTTCTTGAAGAAAGGTAAATCATCAGATGGTGGTTACTTAAACATAATGGAGGATACATTTCGGTAAAGGGGTGAACTTATTTTTTTATTAATTCACATTTCCTGTACAGTTTTACTTATGCTTTCATACACACTAACTTCAAGTAAAACAAAAATAAATCACCATAAAAGCAAAACCTATTCCCATCCCTGACATACAACCATGCCAAGGAGATGACCATGAAATAAATTACACCCACCCACCCACCCACCCACCCACCCCCCCCCCCACACACACACACACACACACACACACACACACACACACACGCACACATACACACACACACACACACACACACACACACACACACACACACAAAATGAAAGGCAAGCTGAAGGAATGGTATATGGGGTAATGTAAATAGTACAAATCCCAACTATGCCAACCTTTGACCATTTAGTGGACTTACACACGGACACTCAAACACACAAGGGCGCATGTAACAAAAGGCACTGGCAGCAGGAGAAACTTTGATACGGAGAGGTTCTCAGTGAGCAGGACGGTGACGTTTGTGGAGATCACGGAACGCATTAACTTATCCACAACAGGCCTCATCTATAAATATTCCCCTCTGTGCCAAAATGATTGAAGGTCAATGTGTGCAAAATGCTGAAAGATGCATAAATGCTTTGGTAAGATGTAGGCTATATTACGACACATGCATGACAAACTTTTGCAGGATGCAGTCACAATGGTTTACTTAAGGGGATCTGATTGACACTGCGACCCATACATATTTATCTTTGTCCTGCTTGATAAATGAGGCGAGTAACACTACAAACACTCGTTAGCAAACAATATTTACATTATTCCTGCAAGCAGAGATGCACAAGTTGGTTTACACCATCCTGTAAAAGACATTTGTCATCTTATTTTTGTAAAATTCACCATAATGCATTTTAAAACTTTATCTATTTCTTGTTATATTTATACACCGCTCTTCATTATAAAGCCAATTTATCACCAATCAACAACCAAGCAATCAATTACATCCTTCTGATATTCTTATCAAAGAAAAATCTGCAAGGCCTTTTGATAGGTATTTGTCTTCTTGTTTGAATGTTATGGGCCAGGAGGGCATCCCACATCTAGCTATTTGTGCAAAACAGTCTAGTAAATATCCTCTCAGCTCTATCATATACTGTCTCTCTTACCGTCCTTGTCTATTAGCTTTTGAAGTCCCCTCATACACTATGTGGCCCCTCCCCTCTATGCCTTGGTGTTAAACTCCTTTCAAATTTAAACACAAAGCGCATGTGATACCGGTGTACATGAAATGGATCCGTTAATAGGTACTGAAGTAGGACTGCCACACCTCGTGAAGTGCTTTGGTCAGGCTGAAAATAATCTTCCATGTTCAGGGTTTCAGAATTGATTTAGATAGGGAACATTAAAGAAAACATGAAACTGAATTCATTGTGTATCTAGCTTTTGCAATGTGCAATTTCCCTCCCTGGTTAAACAGGATTCTAAGGCAATTAGATGTGGCCCCCAACTGTGCTATAATTCGTTGGTGGAACGTTAAGCCCGCCCACTTGCGACTTGTTGATGCAATCACATTTAGACTTTTATGATTTATTTGGCATTCTTGGTGTAGTAGATATGCACAATATGACTGGGAAGAATAGGTTTTTCAAGTTACACAAGTACATTTTCTTTTCATGTTTTCTTTAAGTCACTTCCTGACTTCTGTAAACCTGTCAGAAAAGGAGAAGGAGGTGTCCATGTTTTTTGTGAAAGAGCGAATACCTGGCAGCCCGTTTATTCAGATGTAAATCTTTCTACCGTTCCAGATAGGACATAGAGAAGGACTCGGCCATCCTGAGAGGGAGGGATGTATTGATGGAAAATGAGCTCTGATTAGTTGATTTTAGTTTACCTTTATTCCCACCCAGGCTCCCTGAGTACTCCCTGCCCGCTAAACTTTGGATGTTTGACATAGTAAGTGAATGCCTACTTCGTCAATGATTTGCCATCCAACCATCCAAACATATAACCCTTCTCCAAACATGGGAAGATTTTAACAGTTTCCCCTGTTGATTTATGACCCGGTGTTGTGGGTTTGTGTGTGTGTGTGTGTGTCTCTCTCTGTCTGTATGCAGGTGCTTGGAGGGAGACACTCATGCGTAAGTAACACTTGCAGTAGCAGCAGCAGTAGTAGCAGAAGAAGGGTAAACTTAAACAATAATAAACCGTATCGGATCAGACCCATCCCCCTTCAGTCCCAAGCTACATCCCGAAGTCAATGTTTTTAGGTTGTACAGCGGTGTGCCTTTGTAGAGATGGAAACATGTCGCTTGGTCAGTCTGCAACTACACCAAACACACCTCACCACACACACACCATAGGGCTTTCACTGAGGGGGAGAAAACAGTGAGGGCGGGGGGGGGGGGGGTAGGGGGGGGATTCCCAATATGTCCTGAGAATAGCTGTGAAGATGTGTGTGTGTGATTGTGTGTTTGGGTGGGTGGCAGAAGGGCGTGGGGAGGGAGGGGGATAGTAAGGTACAACGTTGACTCCGGCTCCAGTCTTAGACTATATCAGTGGTCCCCCCTCCTCTTCTGGACATGAGGTCATAAAGGCGACAGGTGAAGGGTCAGGGGTCATGTTGCCGTAGCGCCTTCTGTAGTTTCTGTCTGTAAACGGAGTACCGCTGCTCCACCGTGCGAACCCGCTCCCCCTCCTCCTTCCCCAGGATCACCAGGAAGTTCTGCAGCTCGGGAACAGAGAACGCATGCCACTGTGGCAGAGAGAGAGAGAGAGAGAGAGAGAGAGAGAGAGAGAGAGAGAGAGAGAGAGAGAGAGAGAGAGAGAGAGAGAGAGAGAGAGAGAGAGAGAGAGAGAGAGAGAGAGAGAGAGAGAGAGAGAGAGAGAGAGAGAGAGAGAGAGAGAGAGAGAGAGAGAGAGAGAGAGAGAGATTACTCACTGCAGGCTCTAGCGACAGTTTCTGAATGGATGCATATGTATTAAAAGTTATAAATTGATAGTAATATATTGACAATTTGAAATAGTTATGCATTGTATGTTAATTCGTAAATAAGGATTTTGATAACATTTAAATAGTTACAATGTCATTAAAATGAATAAATATCAATATTCAACTTGTGTGTTTATTATAGGTGTGTGTGTGTGTGTGTGTGTGTTCTCACCTCGACCTCTCCTGTCTCGTTCTCCTTGAGGACAAAGCTGAGCTGTTTGGGGTCGGGCCCGGCCTGCAACCTCAGGAGGAGAGGACACTCACACAGAGGAAGCTTCTGGAACAGAGCTACTCACAGCACCAAGACAGAGAGAGAGAGAACATAAGACTCTGGCACGTCACTCTGCTCCATCAAAATGTAACGTGAGCAAGCTATAGATCTTGCTTGTTGGTTGCATGCCAACGCAACTCACCCTGCCCATCGCGGTGCGTCTGCTTGTACAGGGCGAACTTGCGGGGGTTATCCAGCACCATGTACTTCTTCAGCAGGCCCTGGATCACCTCCCTGGCCGTCGTGATGGAACTGATGTGCAGCTGCATCACACAGTCGGACGGCAGGTAGAAGGAGGTTCTGTTATCTGCACTCTGGCCGGCGATCGTCTCTTCCTGTCCTTCGGCGGCCGGCGGCGGTGATCGGCTTGGTCTATTGGCCTGCCCCAAGCCGCCCTCCGAGGCGGCGCCCTCAACAGCGGTAACCGTGACGGGCCGACTGAGCCTCAGGTGCACCTTAATGAAGCCTGTGTAGGACCCGTTCGAACCCTGAGCCACACAGAGGGCAGAGAGAGATAGAGACATACATGGAGAGAGAGAGAGAGAGAGAGAGAGAGAGAGAGAGAGATCTGGTGGTTAGTTCACTATGGTTAGTTCACATTTACATGAAGCAAAATGTGCCAACTGTCATACATGCATCTCTACCTACTCACCAGTTTCATGACGTTCTCAGAGATTTGAGCATTGTACCCTGTTATTCTTGTCTGCACCTCCTCCTCAGACAGGGTCTTCGTCCCTTCCTCCTCTTCTGTTTTGACCTCATTCCGCAGCTAGGCATAATAAACATAGAGGAGAACATGAATATTCGAATGTTGTTGTTCTTTTTTCAAACCAGCAGGAGGCGCTGCTATGAACACAACATGATTATTCCAAGCCTTGATCGTGTCTGCTCTGCTCAGCAATGCTAAAGATTTAAATTATTTATTATATTTCATTATATTTTGAATCATTCTCTCACTGGGAGTTTGGCCTTGAAATTAAATTGTCTCATCTATTTCTCCTATGAGAATTTGGGATTGTAACATAATGTCTATCCCTTAAAGGGCTGCAACCAATGATTGTTGCCATTGTTGATTCATTTGTTTAATTGATCTGTAATGTTTTTGATTAATCAATAAGAAATAATAATCTTTCCAGGCTAAGCCCTCTTTCCTTACATATTTCACATCTTTTTAGCATTGATGCAAAGGCCATGCAGATGTGAAAAGAGCTGATGGGTTGGAGAACGGGTTGTAAGAAGAGGCAGAGGAGGGGAAGAAGGGAAAGCTGTACAGGGGGAAGGTAGGAGGGAGGGGACAATCTGAGCCAGCCTTAGCAACACTGACTTTGACTGGGTTATTTATAGAAGGATGCATCCTCTCTCCTCTCTCTCTCTCTCTCTCTCTCTCTCTCTCTCTCTCTCTGTCTCTCTATTCAATGCTGCCCATCTCTCTCTCTTTCTCTCAATTGAATGGTGCCCATCTCTCTCTCTCTCTTTCTCTCCCTCTCTCAATTTCCTTCGTTTGCATTTTCTGGGGCAGAGTGGTGGGTGAGAGAGAGGGAATATGAGTGACAGAATGGAGGGCAGCAGCCTTTTATGTGTGGAAGTCCTCTGGTTATGTGATGAAAAATAGTGTCACTGTTTCATTCAGCATGGATACAAGGCCTTAGGTTTGTGTGCGCATGCGTGCATGGATGAGGCCATGCATGCATATATGTATGTATGTATGTATGTATGTATGTATGCATACATGTGTGTGTGTGTGTGCGTGTGTGTGTGTGTGTGTGTGTGTGTGTGTGTGTGTGTGTGTGTGTGTGTGTGTGTGTGTGTGTGTGTGTGTGTGTGTGTGTGTATGGACAGAGCCAGTGGATCGTATTAATCAGCACACATACCCCTAGCATTACGTAGCTCGTTCTTGCATTCTGTGAGGGAGGTGATAACACTTCAAGGCTAAAGTCTGGAGACAGAGCAACTAGGAAAAATGTGTTTGTGTGTGTGTTTGTGTGCGTGCGTTTGTGCGTGCAAGTATGTGCGCATGTGTCTGTCAGTTTGTGCTTTTGTTTCAAAACAGCTAGGACATGATGTTCCAGAACAGATTATTCACTCCTCTCTCATAACACAGATAATTATTTTCTTTCTGCTTTCCTACTTCTGTCTTCTCCGTGTCCACCGCAGGGCACGTTGCACTCAAACAGCAGCTGTGTCTTACAGTAGGTAAATAGGCCGGGATGTCAGAGGCCGAATGAACAATAACAATAACGCAAATCGATAAACTTCCATTCGGTCCTGTCTACAACCAAGTGGCTCCTGGCAGACATTTGTCAAGAGACTTTGGTACGTTAAAACTATTGCTAACTTTTGTTCATGGAACAACAATGGTCCAATGCAGCTTAAAGAGAAATAACTAAGCTACCATGAATTTCTTCAAGAGAAGGCCATTTATAAAGACGTGGTGAAGCCCACCTGATCCCACATAGGCAGGTGAACCAGGGTCCCCCAAAACCAATGGAGGAATTCAGCTTCCCCACAGGCAACAAAGTGAAAACGGGCCCTTGCAGGAATTCCGGTGTTTGTGTCTGAGCTGCTAAATATATCAGACAACTCCCTTTCTCTCCCAAACTCTCCGCATACCAGTGAGAGGGCCGAGGGACAATAGAGCCAACGGTGGTAGTTCGTTTTCAACCCCCCAGGCCAACGCCCTGGCAAGAAGGCAATGCAGACTGACCGCTGGCAGTAAGCACACAGACCCACACAGATGTAAATCTGATAAACATTGAAAGGGGGAGAGAGAGAGAGAGAGAGAAAGAGAGAGAGAGAGAGAGAGAGAGAGAGAGAGAGAGAGAGAGAGAGAGAGAGAGAGAGAGAGAGAGAGAGAGAGAGAGAGAGAGAGAGAGAGAGAGAGAGAAAGAGAGAGCGAGCAAGAGACAGGAAGAGAGAGAGACAGGTGTGGGTCATGTTTACCAATCCAACAAAGTGACTACTGCGAGACATGTCTAATGTTGGTCTACGACCGGAAATCTGGGTGTGTTATGTAAAGGCCTCACACAAGCAGGTACACACGGTATATGCACCCACAGATCCAGATACACATGCACACATTCTGTCTCCATCCTTGGGGTGACACCGGTGCACGGTGATGCTGGTGAGATGAGACGGCTGAGGTCATCTGACTGCTGCTTATGTCACTGACAATGGACTACAAGTGAGACTGCAGCATTGTGTTTGTATGTGCGTGTATGTGGGTGTGTGAGAGAGTGTGTGCTTGGTGTGTCTATGTAATGGGATATCAGGTAACACTGGAGCCTGGGACCAGCTAGAATGGGTTTGCAAGCAACAGTAGGTATAGACATACATCAAATAACATTGGAGAGCAGAGAAACTGAGAAATCAATAGAAGGAGAAGGGACCCGGCAGTAAAGATCACGCAGTGTGTGTGCGCGTGCATGCATGGGTGCTTGTGCGTGTGTCTGCAAACTAGCAAAATGTAAATGAGAGAGGGGGGGAGAGAGAGAGAGAGAGAGAGAGAGAGAGAGTGAGAGCGAGAGAGAGCGAGAGAGAGAGAGAGAGAGAGAGAGAGAGAGAGGGGGAGGGGGGAGGGGGAGGGGGAGGGGGGAGGGGGAGGGGGAGGGGGAGGGGGAGGGGGGCGAATGGAAAGGAAAATCAGTGATACATTGTTTTCCTCCCTATTTAAGCAGATAATATTTACCGGTAGCGGCTATCCATTTATTACACAGATGCTCTCAAGCACAAACATGGACTAGTGGAATTTATTTTACTGAAAGAATACATGTACTATATCTCATTCAACAACACAACAATACAGTGAAAACTAGATTAAATGATTTATACAAGTAGAGGGTGAAGCACACACACACACACACACACACACACACACACACACACACACACAGACGATTGTGATTGAGAGTAGAATCTCGAAGCAGAACACACGCTGATTCCAAACACATATGCACACCTAGGCTATTGAAACACACACACACACACACACACAATCAAACACACACACACACACACACACACATACAACAAGAAATTCAAATGAACTACCTGTTTGACTTGCAAAACAAAGACACGCACACGCTTAAGATTGCTGTTCCTATCTGGGGAAAAAAGTTCAGCTCTGGAAATAATCGATAAGGAAAGGAAGATCTTGACCGCCCTATCGGCATTCTGACGAGCATGAGCATCTCACGGTGTGTTAGCCTGTGTATCTGTATGCTAGCAAGACCTGTGTCAGGACACAGAGGCACTTACTGAATGGCCAACCTATTACACTTATGAATATAGATTGAGAATTTATTTTGCAAAGAAATCTTGGTGTGCTGTCATTTTAAACAGCCACCACTAAAACAGCTTTCATATTTTTCATTTGGAACGTTTATTGCACCCTTTATCAGACCCCTGTTTTACACATTTAAGATAATGGATATTCAAATAAGGCCACCAATGCCAGAGCTGGGTCAGGGCTAAATACAATTTTCGGAGAGAAGCTGTGTCATCAAGGAAAGCCTCCAGTGACTGGTCAGATTAACCCACAGCCGACTCTGGAAACCCAAACTCAACATCTAAATCTCACAGCCGGTCAATTATTCAACCATGACGCTCTCTTCCAATGAGACACAATTACAATTCCAATCGTCTCATTTAGCAGACGTTTTAATAGGTGTCTTAAAGTGAATGCAGGTACAGGACGTTCAAAGCAGGATGGCAATAGAGATTCAAACACATAAACACCCCATTATCCTGCCCCCCACACACAGACTCACTCCTCTGTGACAAACAACACTTCCTCTCTCTGCTATTACTCAATGTGTTTCGAACACCTCTCCTTTCCACAGACCTGACTGGTGAACGTTATTTTTGTATTGCACAAAAATGTATATCACCACCAAATGGACAAATAACATACAACCATTGTATAGTAAATAGTCAAATAAACATCTAGTTTTATGCATGTGTGTGTGTTTGTGTGTGTGTTTGTGTGTGTGTGAGCACATAGTGATTAGAGATAACATAGAGTTTGCATGTTCTTTTTTTAAGATCAGTTGCCATAGCCCTTTTTACTAGCCGTTTTATCTGTTACTATGGTAACGGATAAAATATCTTCAGCTACAGTTAGGCGGTTGGCCAACGCGTAGCACTCTCCCTCTCGATGCCTGGTGCCTTGTTTCTACGGAAACCTTTCCCACGCAATCTAGAAAACCAGTCCCTCGTGCAGTTCCAAGGTTACAATAGTGGCATTTCACAGCTCCAAAATGCCTTTGGTCTAACATAGATATGACTTATAGTCTGATTCCTTTCTCTGATAACTACGTTTCATTCACAGTCTATTCCAATGCCATTGAATGGTGAATTCAGTGGTGACAAGCAGTTGCTGAAAGGGCAAAGTTCATAGATGTTGTAACACAACACAAAATGCAAAGAATGAGAGCAACTACCCTCACATCACTATGCACACAAAGGCACAGAAATCATAACTTCCTCTCGCAACTTCCCCTTTTTGAGGGTGACACGGAACAGTTTGTAAGCCGCCCATAGTATGGGACACATACATTGATTCAATGTAATTTCCTCTCCATCCTGACTCCTGAACCCCCCTTCCTCAAACCTTTACCAAGCCCATCAGGGTATATCTCGTACAGGGTTATCATACCTTGGCCGTGTGATTGGGCTGGTGGAAGAAGGTGCTCTTGGCGGTGAAGAAAGTGAAGTCCTCGCTCTCTTCATCGAGGCTGCAGTAGCCGCTGCTCATGCTGTTACTGCTAGCCATGGAGGGGCTGGGTGACGTGTTCACGGTCATGGAGGAAGCGGACGGCGGCCACCTCTGCCCCCCGGACTCTTACCACCAACTTTTTAACTCCTTCAAGTGTGTTGTTTATTTTCGTCAGTGTCTTTCCTCTCAAGCCCGATGTGCTGATGTGACTGGCGGTGCGGCTGTGTTAGAATCAGGATCTGAAAGCATCTCAGGGTCTTGGTACTGGATGAGAAGAAGCAGGAAGGCAGGAGCTCCAGCAGGTGATCCACTAGGTGGGAGCTGAGTCCAGTGGCCGTGGTTGCTGTGCTGAGGACAGGGTGAGCTAGGTGAGGGAGGGTCAGATTCAGGGCTTGGCGTGCCACCGGAGAGGGACCAGGAAATACGAGATCAAGCACAGATGTGTCACTTCCTCCTGCCGAGTGTATATGTGCTCTGACGGCTGCCGTCCCAAACGCACTCGCTCAGAAACTAGCCACACGTGTGCACACGTCCAGTATGGTCCACAAGAGGTATGCACTTTAAGATGAGCACACTGCGCCTGACATGCTAACTGTAACCCAAATGCATAAATGCGCCTGCTACCACAGTTACACACACACACACACACACACACACACACACACACACACACACACACACACACACACACACACACACGCAGATCAGAATAACCTGCACAGCAGTGTCAAAGAGTCAGGTTACAGTTGGGTTTCAAGTTGACCCTGTGTGCAGCTCAGCTCACCTATCATACTTGCAAAGTTCAAACAAAACCACAGACACACACACACACACACACAAACATACACACTCATGTGATACCACACAAACAGATACACAACCACCCAATCAACACAGACACAGTGCACTCTTGTTTCCGACTGGCTCCTGGTGTCTCTAGTGATCAGCAGGTGAGACACGTGGTCATAAGGCTCAGTCCAGGTTGTAGACCAGACAGCGGCTCTGTTATGTTGCCGTTGTGTGTGTGAGTGGTGGTATATCCGTCATCAGAGAGTACAGTAGATGGTGGCGAAGGATCAGTTAGGTTTCAGTGAGAAGCAGCTGCATGTTCCGTCTCTCTCCGTCTCTCTTCCTCATTCGCTTCCTTGTCTTCTTCTCTTCTTCTTCTGTGCTGTGGCTGCAGATGCCTCTCTTTCAGCCTTCTCTTTTGCTCTCTCTCATGTTCTCTGTCACTCTTTTTATACTCACTTTACTCTCTCACTTTCTTGCAACCTTGCCCAACCATCTGTGGTTGAGTGTGTTATCAGCCTGCAAGCTCTCTGTGGAGCCACACAAACACCCTCCCCCTTTCTCCCTCATCTCTCTCGCTCTCTCTCACTCTCTTACGCTCCTCCCTGCTCTCTCTTCCTGCTAGCTATGAACTGTGTCTTGCAGATAACCACTTCCTCTGACAAATGCAGAAAAACCCTGTGCAATAGGTTTGTGAAAATGTCTGTAAAAATTCTTCAAAAGTGGTAGTTGAGAATAAAATACAAGAATATGCACATCCAAATATATATATATATTAAACATGTATTACCGGTATGGTCAAGGAAAACATATTTGATGCCATTCAATTGCAAAACAAATGTTTTGGTATTTAACATAGTTAATCTGCCTATTTGTTTGCATATTTACACTTTTTTCTTCTTCTTTTTTTTTTACAGCCGTCATCACATCCTTTGCAGACGGGAAAACGAAAATCAAACAGGGGAGGGGGGTTGGGGTGGGTGTAGAGGTGGCGAGTAAGGATTTACTCAGGAGGATTGCTCATTCATCACTCTTACAGCTTCTCTAAAACCCTATACTAGAAACCCCATGACCTGCAGGGACATAAAGATAAAAGAGAAAGATAGTAGATCCTAGACCCAAGATGGCCGCTGCTGCTACCGCTGCTGTTGTTGTTTTGCTCTAGCTTGCTGCTGTCAAGCAGTATCACTGGAGAGAGAAGTACAGCCACCGAGCAGCCGACAACACCCGACACACCCTCCCATTCCCTTTCTTGAGTGCGTGTCGTCCAGGGGTGATTAGAGTGAGATTAACAATGTATTGTGTGGTTTCCCCCAGGTAAGCGATATAACGGTGACCTTTAACCTCTCCCTGACCCACCCCCACTGCCCTCCTGTCTCTGGCATTGACCCCATTATCAAAAGCCGCCAGAGCCCCCAAAAGATTGATTGCAGTGCAATAATTTCTTGTGTGCTTGTGCCCACTTATGTGTACACACAACATGTGTGTATATCTGCCATGTTATATGGGTATATGATTCAATGGGGGAAAAAATTGATAATCCTTGAAATGATCATACCAAGATAGAAATACCTTTATTACTGTCTATAAGTCTGGCTTCCTTTATATACTTGTTTGGATGAATGTTGGTGTGGACAAACAACATGTATATGTTGAATTAGCTCATGTAGCTTGTGGAAACATATCAGTCTCAACTGATTAACCAACACGTCAGCTTTCAGGAAGGTTGCAGTGGCCAGCTCACAATAGATACTGTGAGTTTCCTTCAAGAGGCTCTGACACCTTTCATAATTTAGCCTGCTTGTCATTTTGTTGCTTTTTGTGAAGACATGTGAACTCTAGCCATGGCCTCTGGGCTCATTAGTATCATCACAGTGAAGGGAGGGGTGGTGCTGGGGGGGGGGGGGGGGCTTGTGGCCGATCGAACCCTGTGTGTGTGTGTGTGTGTGTGTATGTGTGTATGCATAGGGTTCTTTATTGGCGAGAAGCAAATCAATTTCTCTTGGAGCACACATGTACACAGACACATAGGACTCTTTAAGACAAAGGGGTGACTGATGAGCCCTTGCACTAACACACACACACACACAAATATACACACACACACACACACACATCACACACAACACACAGGGAATCCAGGAGCCAGGAGGAGATGAGGGGGGGGGGGGGGGTAATAACTTGTAATCTATCTGCTTGTCTGCAGTAGTGTGTTTTTCCCAGGATGACAGGGCGTGGATCTGAATCAGCTACTAACACAAGAGCAGCTCAGGCAGAAAGAGAGAGCCTCCCATCAGCCTTATTGAGCATAACATGAGACATAATCAAGTCTTCCTTCATCACAGGAGCGTTCCTTCAGCACGTTCCAATGTTCAGTGGAATTTGACTTGGCAGCAGCTACTGGCTGGAATAACTGCATGAATCATTGACACTGATTTTAGTATTTTCAGCAGAAATGCATATTTAGTGGCTTGTGGCTATGCAGCATTAATCATTTTTTTCCCATTGTTGCGGTTTAAGAAAATGTGAAAATGAAATTCTCGTCTCTTAATGGGTGGTTGGGAAGTGGATTACAATCCATACGCACATACACATGCAGCACAACAGCTTTTACTCCTAGGCTTTCTCCTTCAGCTGTTGACCAAGGTCCCTGCTCTCACCATGTACTTTGAGATTAAGCAAATCTTCTCCAATCAGTTTCTTTCCCTTTCCTCTCTCCTCCTTTCCTTTAATTTCCTTTCACTATCTTTCCTTTCCTTGCCCAAGGCCCAGGGGAGCCACCTCATCTCAGTTAAAGTGGGCCTGCTAAGTCCTTGGAGACTGTAATTGTGATAAAGCGATATACAAATGCACCCCGCCTCTCTGGCATTGTGTTTTGAAGTGATTCCATCATGTGCATGTGTGTGTGTGTGTGTGTGTTTGGCTGCTCTCTTTAAGAGCAGCGCACTATACCTGGAACGCTAAATTGGGTCTAATTTTATGGTATCTGCCCTTTGGGGTTGGCACAGTTGCAAAATTGTCCTGCTCATTCATCCAGCTAGCTGGTGCCCGCGCGTGTGTGTGTGTGTATGTGCCGTTGTGTGTTTTGAGTCATTGTTTAAAGCTAGCTATAGTGTTGTATCTAAAATATGGCATCAGGATTAGGGGCCACACTGAAATAATGAACATCCAATTAGCGGTGGGCTTACGTAAGGAGAAGGGTGATGGAATGAGGGCAAATGTTATGTTAAACCTGCAGCTGATGTTTCAGGACTCCAGCGAGGAAAGAGGAAAGAAGAGTGAGAGAAGGTTGGGTGTGTGTGTGTTTATATGTGTATATGTGTATATATGTATATGTGTATATGTGTATATGTGTATGTGTGAATGTGTGTGTGTATGTGTGTGTGTGTGTGTGTGCGCATGTGTGTGTATGTGTTTGTGTGTGTATGTGTTTGTGTGTGCGTGCGTGTTGGAGTGGGCTAGCATTAAGCAATAGAGGATCAAAAGATACTAATTAGAGGCAGTGCACATATTCTAAGAACAGTCTGCGACCAAAAACTGATTGAATAAATAGACAAGAACCAGAAATAGGAAAAGCACCATGTATAAGCGAGGTCAGCCCCAGGGGGTCCATAATGGTTGTGTAGCTCAATGAGGTGTTACGAGCTGACATTAATGCCAAATTTGGGCATGTCTATGCTACGTACATTTTGGTAGTGATATTAATTGATCTAGAGTCTAGAAGACTTGTCAAGACTTTCGATTGGAAATGCTCACCTTGTGTTCCGTGGCGATTGAGCAGTGACTTCTTGGTAAAGGATTTTCCTGGGCCCTCTTGTCCTTCTGATTGCAGTCCAGCTGTACGTGGCTCTCACACTCCAGATGACAGGTGTAGCTGCAGTCTGACAAAGGTAAAACCAATGGCGGTGGAGCACAAAGAAGCACATAGTTCATTGTCTTAGTCAATTGTATACTTAAAGTAACCATCACATTATGTTTGACCAGCCAAGGGGTTCATTCCCCTGTAAGTGGTTGTTTTAACATTAACTAACAGTAAATGCAATGTTTTGGGTTCCTTAAGCCTCAGATGTTCTTCAGACCAAATTGCACAGCGTCAAGATAAACTGTAATCTAGCTCCCCCTAGTGGATATTATTGTAAACAGAAACGATTGAACTGCTGCTCCCGGCCGGATGTCATCTGGGCCAGGGTAACAGACACACACACACACACACACACACACACACACACACATATATATATACACACACACATACACACACACACACACACACACACACACACACACACATACACACACATCTCTCCTCTTCAGAAAATGTGGGTAACAAAAAGAGAATTGTAGAATGTTTGATTGTTGAAAGGATGGAGAATGACCCAGCTCCAGGGACTATACCTTCACAATTGCTGACACTGAAACAAAATTTGTCAAGTAATATCCAATATGGTCTTATTTTCCTCATAAATTTGTCATGAAATGGAATTCCAATTAAACACTAAAAGGGTCGTTCCACTAGGTGGTAGAAACGAGATGCGTCTATAGTTTCTGGTACAAATACAACATACGTACACCAACATAATTTACAGTTCAGGTAGATGAGAGGGTGTAGCAGCCTTACAAAATAAAACTCATCTGATGATGTATATGTATACTCTAGGTCTATAACACATATATCTGAGGGTATTTCCCAAGGAAAACCACCATAAGCCTTTGTTGTTTTCCTTTGTTTTCACTGGAACCACATAAGTCCTAGGCCTTGGTTTGTCTATGCTTTGAATATGCTTTTTGTGGCTTTGTCCATACATGGAATCTTGTGGCACCCTAAATCTTACAATTTAGCCGTCCATTTTCCAATACAATTACGAATGATTGACTACTGGCAAAACGAACCAGACTTGGTCATAATTTCTATTTATAGAGCTCAACAACCACAAACTCAAATACAGACCACGTCAGTTCATCCAGATTCAGACAATTGGATGTGCCAATCATTCTAACGGATAAAAAATAAATATAACTTTCTAAATCTTGCTGAAAAAACATTTAGAAAGATTTATCTCTGTAGACGACCATCTGTCTTGTTGTTCTAACTAGGATTATATGTTCTGTGTGTTGCTGTCATGCAGAAGGACACTGCTGCTTCTCTTCTCCTAGCACCAAGATGGTAACCAAGGCAACGGAACCTCTTTTGATGACCACTGCAGAGAGGGAAATGCCTATTGTACCTGAATTATATTTTGTGCACAGATCTCCTGATACAATGAATGGAACTGGGTCCTACTGGTTAAAGGGTTGTATAGGGATGGGGCTCATTGCAAAGCACTACTGCACATAAAGGTTTAAGAAAACAATCTATAGCGCAATATACTTAATCTATGTTAGAATATTGCTTGTGTTTAGAGAATTGGTTAAGGGTTGTATTTAGGTAGATATTATTAAGTATGGTAATGGTATAGCTTAGTGTGATTATGGAATAATCGATGTAACCCCTTATAAAGCTGCATAATTGTACACAGATAAAGAGGAATTAGTTGGGGGTTAAGAGGTAGCCAGGGGTGTGTGACAGGATGTAAGTTACAGGGAGACAGTGGAGTGGAAAGCAGTGGCGGAGAGAGGGCAAGGAAAAGAGGATGTCATTACTTTGCAGAGAGGAATGATGTCTCTAGGATGAAGCATAGGTCATACAAAAGATACTACGGCTTTTATAGAGAGAGAGAGAGAGAGAGAGAGAGAGAGAGAGAGAGAGAGAGAGAGAGAGAGAGTATGTGTGTGTATTTGTGAAAGAGAGAGAGAGAGAGAGAGAGAGAGAGAGAGAGGGGGAGAGAGAGAGAGAAATAGAGAGTGTCTGGGAGAGAGATGGAGGCCAATCCAAACAACGACAGAAGGGAAACTCTGGGCAGGAGAAGAACTCCCTTCCTGTACTGGCCTTCTTTAATCAATCAGTCAATCCCTGAAACTCTCCTTTTCCATGCAACGCCTTATATCAGCAACACACTCCAGGTATGTTTGAGTGAGTGTGTGTGTGTGTGTGTGTGTGTGTGTGTGTGTGTGTGTCTGTGTGTGTGTTTGAGCCTGTGTTCCTGTGCTCTGAGAAAAAAGCATTATCTTCACACAGTGACTGGAGAGAAAGAACAATATGGGGAGAAGCCAGTGAAGTCCTCTCCACACCTCGTCTCTAGTCCACACTGCTACTAAATGGTTCAGACCAGGGGAGGGAGCCCACATCATTCCCACACTGATAACACACACCTTGAAACACACACACACACACACGCGCACACACACGCGCACACACACACACACACACACATGAACATACACCAAAAAGAGAAATAAACACACAGTCACAGACACACACAGACATAAACACAATCATTTTGTTGGATAAAGAGTGTTTTTTCTACTGTATTTTAAGCTCTACTGACTGACATACTGAGCTCTTCCGCCTCTTTAACAAAGAGAGCCAGAGCGTGCATTCTTGCTTGTGTGTGAGTGTGTGTGTGTGTGTGTGTGTTGGGGGGGAGGGGGGGGGGGGGGGGGGGGATCTGGACCAAAGACCCCCCAAAGCACCCACAGAGCTCAGTAATCCATTCATAGGACTCTGGGTATTAAGACTCTCATAGCACACTTAGGGTCATTAGTGTCTGTGTTCATCTCAGCGCCCCCCAAATTATAGTGATCTAACTGTTTAGCCCTGGTAGTCTAGCCTGCACCAGACTCCCAGAGAAGATAATACCTGTCTCGCTTTGTATCCTGTTAGGCTCCCGTCTGTCTCATTATTTCTATCTGTCTGCCTGTCTGTCTGTCTGTTTCCATTGGGGCGTTCCACACGACCACTTATAGCAGTAATCTGTATCATTGAAAATCAACCACACGTATCCCCTATCGAATTGCTGCCTTTGTTATTCCTACT
>JACYXH010000363.1:5319649-5364649 GCA_026745465.1 Lota lota
TACGTGCATTTTGATTCAAGAAACAGTCATACATGTTTTGATTGAGGTCAGTGGTCTGTCCCCGTTGACTTTCCCGACTCACCGGTGAGGTCCTCCTCTCTGGGCCACTACTGTCGCAGTCCGTGCGCTCGTCTATGTCACCGTCCACGCTACGTGGCGCATCAGCGAGCGGCGCCGCGCATCCTTCACTAGGCAACCCTGAGCAGCGTGCAGATTCTCCCGCCAGTGCCGGAGAGTTGGATTGATGAATCGACAATTTCAGCGACGCGGCATCAGAACCGCGTGCGGGTGTTACCGAGCCGATCTCCCCGGTCCCGGAGCATTTCTTTAACATCATTTTTTCAAGGGAGGATTTCCTCGGCATTTTCTTACTCACGTTGACGAATTTTAAAAAGAGAAGCCGAGGTTCCGAATCCAACAGATGTTGTGGTCTCTGGTTCTGCCCCACCACACTTGCGGACGCCATCGTGCTAGTCGTATAATTTCCGTTGTGGTGTGTGAATCAGTCCACAGTGTGTGTGTGTTGTTGTACTACTCTCCGTGCTCAGATTGTAAACTCAACTCACGCTTGAAGCAAGCGTGTAGTAGTGACGCAAGGAATAACTGTGACATCGTTTAATGTCACGGGAGAACCCTCTTAAAGAGACAGGAGGTCGCATTAAAAGTAACATTTTATTGACATTGACATACAATATTATTTTACATTGGTCTTGATCTATATTAATTTACTATTATTATAACACACAATTGTTTACGGTGAATTAACCAGTTTCTATTTTGGAATGGGTCTACAGGTATAACTAATTAGAAGCTCTTGTTACAGTACACAATCCATTTACAACCCTTAAAAAAAACAAGGATAAGGGCATGTGTGTCAATGGCAACAAGAGGTTTTGGTATTGTCAGGATATGGCAATTTCTGCAAATTATTATTCACACAATTATGTATCTGAAAAACAATAAAACAATCCGTCTCTGATGAACCCATACTGTATACAGCATAAGGTAGGTGACCTAAAAGTTGTTTATAAGCCAGCAGATGGAAATTTATGTAACTTTCCACATTGTCAAGCACACAAAAAACAACCACAAAATAAAAGCCCCACAAAAGGCCATTACACTTTGCAGTGTCATCCAATCTCTTTTTGTTTCGTTTTCTACAAGCAACCCTCTACTCCAACCACTCTAAGCTCATGCACGTACACAAAAAGATAATTTACTTAAAAATGTTAAATCGATCAGTAAATCCAATATGTAACAATGACACTCATAAAAGGAACGTGATTGTTTCCCATCAGGTCATGTGCAACATTTTAAAGTGACTCGGAGAAAACAAAGCCTTGTGTTCCAATAACATAAGGCGGGAGGGGGTGAGAGATTAAAATATGAAAATCAATGCTTATTTCAGCACAAACAGTCAACATTAATCTTGTCTATCTTTAAAAGCTTTCTAGATGCTGCCTCAATGTGCCACTGAAAGAACTAGTAAACTACATACAGCTGACTGAGTATTTACTCTGCCACATAGCTCTCCATCACTCTGACAGCTGATTACAATCACAATAAATATAAAAGCATTAATGAGGTTTGTATTGAACCACTTTGTGGAGATCCTCGCCCCCACCACCACACCCCCGCTCATGAAACACTCCCATCTCTCTCCAAATTATGAATCATGTTTCCATCAGTTGTTTGTGTGCATCTTCTTCCATCTTAACATCAAGACCTATCAATAAGATGTATTATTTACAACACGGGTCGTTATAAACTCTAAACTATTTGAGTGGCAACCAATATGAGACCTTCCTTTGGAAAAAAAGAAATGTACACAATGATGGCAGGTGTGTGCGTTTGTGTGTCAAAGTGAACGCTGGTTACAGTGTAGAGGGTCTGGAAAGACTGGGCTTCAGTGATGCTAAAGCAGGGCTGACCATTCCTAAACTGTGGGGAGACACAAAATCAACATGTTTCAGTCAATCAAAGATACATGCTGTCATTGTGTCATTCAGAAGAGTGTTTTGTTGATGATGCTGACTTTTCTATGATGCTGTTGTTGCACTCTAGCTCTCGGACCAGGATCTCCATTTCGTCTTTCAGATGATGCATCCTGGAGAAAACAAAACACGTCATCCTGGTCTCTCTTCTACAGACAGACAGACAGTCACACAGGAAGGCAGACATACGGACACACCTGAAGACCATTTGTTCCTTCTCTCTTGGAGTGTCCCCAGACTCTGGAGCTTCTCTCCTGGGTTGGAAGCTAAGAAGGACTACATTCAGAGCCTGTTGAGAATGACCATGATGAAGAGGAAGATCAACGCATAGGTGACTTCACACTCCCAACAATTCAAACATAATCACTATACACAATAATAGGGTGAATGTGTGAACAGTCCTTGTGTGTGACGTGGACTACAGTGTTATGCGGTAGTAGTATCGTGGCTAGGGTGACTCCCTGAGCCGAAAGGTACTAGGTTCGATCCCTCATGTTCACAGCCTACCTCTGGTCATGTCTCTGAATTCACTATAGATAGCTATTTTGGGAATAGCATCTGCTAAATAACTAAAAAGTTAATAGTAAAATAGTGTTGGTTCCCTGAGACTTGAAGTCCACCTTATTCAGATGTCCATTGCACATCTCCAGGTCTGCCAGCAGGCCATTAGAGAAGGAGTTGAAGTCATCCAGTCTGCTCTGTATCCCCACCAAAATACTAACAACAGAGAGAACCAGAGTAATCACAGAAGTCAACAACAAGAACACATAAAAGCATGCAAAAAGATTGGAGCATGTCTGACATTGTACTGTCTTAGTGTACAAACAAGAGTAGCAGGGCGATTAATAGCCTTAACCCAGGGGTGTGAAGTTGCGGAGAAGGTTTATTGAACTTTCCGTAAGACTTTGGCGGAATGACAGTATCTCTCCCGACCTCTTTTCAAAATAAAGTCAACGTGTGAATTAATATGCGGTTGTGAAATGCACTGCTCTGAAATAAATACACTTTGTATGATTTACATGGACAAGGTTACTGTTACATTTTAATTTTTTTGTTAGTATAAAGAAAACCGGACTGAATAGTATATATGTACAAAAGAGTTCAAGCAAAACACTGTCGTAGACGGTGAGCAGTGTAATGAAAGTGGCATTGTGACTGACTGACCTGTTGCCGCAAAATGTACGTGATTTAATACACTTTCTTTACATACTTCACCACACAACAGTTCTGCACCGATTTGTTCATTGTTCTTAAGATCCTCCGTTATTCTTTGACCGCTCTAATGAAAGCGGCGTTGCGACTGACTGACCTGCTCCAGGTGCTGGCGGTGAACAGCAGATCTTTGTATCTCTGGACACTGTCGTCCCTGAACAGAGACTTCATGTGCTTGATGCAGGTGGACAGGTGGATCCTGAGGGGAGAGAGTTGAGTGTTAAACTCCCAGGATACGTGGAAGAGCTCCACCTTCAGGTGGAGGCTGAATACAAACATCTGGTGTCATGAGCAGAGGCACACTGACCACCTTAGAAACGCATAGAAACTCACTTTTCAAACTTGTGGATCTGCTCGTCATTGTATCCCAGCTCTGTGGGGGACAATGAAAAGTTGGTTGCCAAGCACAAGCAGACACACATTTACAATGTAAGGATTTGACAAGGAACACAGAACTATCATTACTTACTGCCTGTCTGTCTGTCTTTGCGGTACAGCTGATGAACGGCCAAGATCTTTTCCAGCAGCATCTTCATCTTCTGATGGCTGTGGGAGGCAGAGGTCAAAGTTCAAACACAACAGACACACACACACACACACTAAAGACATACCATCAAGCTGCAACACCCTGCCTCTTGTCTACCTCTTGTCGTTGGCCAGACTCTCGGCCAGCTTGGCCTGTTCTATGAGAAGGTGTTCCAGTTCGTTCTGGAACTGCTGGACCCCCCCTACGTACATCGGCAGGTGCTCGCGGATCTGCAGTGGGGTCAGAGGTGCCCAGGATTCAATTGTATATCGATCATATTAATATTAAATAACCAGCTGAGGAAGGTCGAACAAATCTTAACTCAAGATCATCAAAACCCCAGCTCTATTGTAGACTAGTGTCTATCTTCCTAATAAAATACTCTCATGTAAGTATAAACCCCCCTTTGTCTACTAGCTTCTATCATGTGGACATCTAATGGTTCCCACCAGCTGCAGTTTGTTGTTGTTCTCTATGAGGCTGGGTATCTCTGGAGGGTATTGGCCTCTGAAACACACACACACAGAAGAGGCACATTTAGCTGAAGATGAGAAACAGTCAGCGATCCAAAAATGGATTCTTCATCCAGATTGATGCGTGATGGATGGATGGATGGATGAACTCACATTTTGTGCTCCAAGTCGAGGCAGGCCTGCAGTCTGAGGGTGACCATGGTGATGTTGACCATGGCTGCTTCACAGTCCCTGCGGAGCTTCATCCTAGACAACAGCAAGGCAGAGCATCATAAAGGTCCTAGATTTTATGTCATAGAAAATGTGGGAAATGATTTCAGAATCTGTGAAAGGAAAGTGCTGACTACCAAACAGAATAATTGAGAAAATGTCAAATAAAATCGGAATGGATGTCAGTTAATTATTGGGTGCAATGTGGTCTTTCAGCCAGCAGATGGAGATATGTCGTAGACCTACATGAAATGGAGAGGGGATAATATCCCTCCTTGGCTAAAATGGGATAAGGAACAGGATAATGCTTTCAATAAAGACTTAAATAGTTTACAGTATGCAATACAATAAATAGCAGTGTAACAAGTGTGTTTTGTACATGTAACTGTAGTATCCCTGCAGGAGCAGCTCTCGCTGCGCGTGCAGCGTGCGTACTGTCCTCACAAACTGGTGGACCACTCCTACCATCACCTGCAGAGGACACAGAGGGGAAAGAGGAAGATAGGAGCGTGTGATATGGAGGGTTAAACATGAATATGTATATAATATGACTGGAGTAGAGAGCCGGTGAGACTCAGCTCACCTTAGAGAAGCGGTAATCGGCCACGACGTCAAACCTAGATGGGATGACAGGGGTCTCCGCTACGAAGGCACGGAACACTGTTCAAACATACTAGGAAAAAATTATCTAACCACTAGTGCAGAAGAAATTAGTCAATCTATAGGATATAGTATCTAATATAACTATAATCTAATATAATAGTTTTAGTCAAAATCTTAAAGCTGCAATGCTAATATTTTGTTATCTTGGTTGGATCTCAAATTATGAACTGAATACTTTTTCTTGCCTGCTTTCAGACAAAGCAAGCAAAATGAAGACGTAACTTCAGGCTCTGGTAATGTATGGTGTGCATCGGCAATTATTATTCATTAACTAAATAATAAAAATCAAAGATTTTCTTCCATTGATTAATCCAAAATAATGATTATTTGTAGCCTGACATCGCCAAATGAAATTGCAAATGGATATTAGTCTGGAACCTCTCAGTTCATTTTTGATTTTCCAAGGGGCCTTTTCAACGTGCGCAGACCAAAATGCCTCTGGACACCATAAGATAGACCTACAATCAATCAGAGCACATGTGACACGTCAGCGGCCGCCATCTTTGCTGTTTATGAAAAGGCCTCAATGGCTCTTCCATAGGGCGCGTCATCGTATCAAACCTGCCCCATATAAAATAAATGGGTGTGTGTGTCTCACGCTCTCTGCAGAGAAGGCCAGGGTTTGTGTCGGGCCCCAGGCCCAGCAGCAGCAGGGGCTGGGAGGCAGTGGTGGGGGGCAGGTTGACCACCTTCATGCTACCCTCCAGGGGGAGCTCATGGCCCAGGTAGAGCAGCTGCTGCTTCTCTACCGCCATGCCGGTCTGGGAGGCCACCTCCTCCAGGAACATGGACACCCTGGATGGTGAGGGCGATGAACAGGTGCAATGATGGGTGTATGTCTTCATGCATTAATAGGATAATGCATATTATTTATGACCCATTACAGCTAATGCAAATGCCAAAATCGTGTTTATTTACAACTTTCCTGTGAGACCGACACGACTGCAAATCTGACAGATGTTTGAATTTCGAAATTCGCAAAACCTACAAAACACATACCATAAGTAAGTAAGAAGCCATTCATCCATTAAACATATGCATACTCTGCATTGAAATCACACTGTAATTATTCTAGTTATTTTATGTCGTCCTGAGTACTTGCTCTTTAGCTGTTTAGCAGATGCTTTGATCCAACGTGACAGACGTACGTGTTGTGGTGGTGGATGTAGATGCAGGACGATGTGGCCTGCAGCAGGGAGAAGAGGTGAATGGGCTCCCGCTTCAAGATGTCAGTGGTGGCCATGAAGAACTGGTCAAAGCTCCAGCAGCGCTCCTGGTCTGCCTCCAGTATGCCAGCTAGCACCGGCACCAGCTGCCCCGTTAGACCCCTAAGGGGGAGGGAAAGGGGGATAGAGAGAGAAATAAAGAGGGTAGAGAGACAGAAGAGAGAGAGGGAAGAAGAAAGAGAAAATATAAAAGGAGGAAATAAAGACAGCAAATTAAAATATAATCTGAAAAAAATGCCATTAAGTTTCATCTAATGCCGGGATCAGACTTCACAAATCCAGCCAGAACTTGAAACATTTTCGGTGCCGACAAATCTCAAAATCCAAATATGAACATGTATGAACGTGAATATGTTAACATGGTGAAGAGAAAGAGGGATGCTGTCAGGTGGAACAACGAAACTGTGGAAAGGTTTGTTGAGCAGTGACAACAAAACACCTGCCTTTTGGAGTCAAATAAGATAAATGTTGGCAAGAAATAGCGGCGGCAGTTTAGCAACCTGATGAGCAAGCATCACACGCTTCTGTAGCCATAATTGACCATTCTATTGACCTTGATGACCATTGAACTTGTACCAGGTCATGAAAGGCAGCATACGATGATTGATTGGGGTCATACTTGTAATGTTGCCAGTCTCCCGGCCAAGACAAAGCAAAAAATGCCCTGTGATTGACATGGTGACCATCGTGAATGACAAGAATATTGCCTAGTCAATGACGGCAAAACACACACACACAGACGCAGACACAGGGCAGAGCAGTGGACATACTGTGACAGCTGGCAGCTGTGGGGAAGATGGTAGCCCCAATCTATAGGTCCGTCTTCTACCCTCTGTATTCCTGATATGGATCCCACAGGCTTCTTTGTGGTGATCTTGTGCCTAAACATCAACAGCATATAGGTCAGACTTATACACTCACACAAAAAACACAAACCAAATAGGCAAGACCCAAGGCATACATGCACAGGATTGTATCACTGTTTATGTCCTTCTTATTTTTCAGTATTAAGCAGTTCAACATCCACATTATAAATCCCGGAGCCAGAATAATAATAGTTAGTTAGTCCCTATTTAACCATTCTGGGACTGAATAGCCTGAAATGCTATTTCCCATAACATTACTACTATTTAGCCAGTTCAACAGACCATGTATATTTAGTAGCAGAATTTTCCCTTTTGAGGCAGTAGCCAGGGCGCAGCGTGGGGGCAATCATTTTGTTTTGGGGATTTCCCCCTCATAAAAAGTGTGGGTGTGTTGGTAGGGGGAGGAAATGTTGCAAACTATGCATTTTCAAATGACTTTGGACCATTAAAGACAAACTAAACCGGAAACCAGAGAGTACTTTACTTTGCGTTAATGTAAGCGAGGGACATGACTACAAAACCATTTTTTTGATGCTCCTGTGTTTGATTGGATGTGCAAAACAAACACGGAGATCAATAAAAACAGAAATGGATTTCTCGTGATCAGCATTGTGCACGTGATTCCTGTCTAGTGCAGTGGATTTGGTCTTAAAGATTTTGACAGGTTTTCTATGGAGGCTAGCAATGTTTGAACACTGCCTAGGATGACCTAATGACCTAATTCACCACGAATCAATTCTCCATTTAGGGGAGTTAACAATTAATAGACTTGGATTGTACATTTAATTTTAAACACAATATTAAGAAGTATTTGGCATAATTTGTATAACATTATCATAATGTGGTGGGGGAAAGAGGTAAAATGTTAAAAAGGTTTCACTTAATTTCACCTTTAACATTAGAACATTTGTGAAAAACGACACTTGACTTCTTATCGGTTAATTTAAAAAAAATTGTGAGTTATATATGCAATTTTGTGAGACATATATATATGCAATGATTACAACAATGTATTTACATATAACAAAAAGGGGACAGAACGTAGGGCCAGTGGCCAGCAGCTGGACCAGGGGTCAGCATCTGACTGAGTATGAGTATCTGGATCTGTAAATCAGATGAACTGGCATCAACACAGTAATCCCTATAATGTTTTTAGCTTGCTGTAATGTAAGTGGTCACACAACTGACTAAGAAGCTTGCTAGCTAACAATTTTTGTCTTATGCCTGCACGTTTTTTCTGCTATCACTTTTTCCCATATACAAGCTTCCCCCCAGCAGCCCCACCACCACTTGCCCCTGACGTACATGGTGGTCTTATTCTTGCGGGGCCCACCGTAGGGCCTGAAGGGCAGGCTGCCAGTGGCCGCGTGGTAGAAGGTCACGCCAATGCTCCACAGGTCCACCGTCACACCGTACCCCTTCTGCTGGGGCTTACGTAGCACCGCACGCTCATACATGTCTGGGTGCTGGAGAAACGCATTACACCCACGAGACACACACACACACACACACACACACACACACACACACACACACACACACACACACACACACACACACACACACACACACACACACACACAGTCTGAGTAAACATTCTAAACCACTTAAAAGTATATTGTCTTGAGTGACTATAATGTGAATTATGATAAAGTGAACATACTACTGCCCCAATTTAAATGTGCACTCAAAAACATAACACAATGACACGTTGTTGACTACATGTTGACATGTGATCACACTACAGTAGATTAACTTTAAAGACAACAAGGTGATATACCTTGCCATGTGGATCAAACATGTATCCATGTATTACATTAAATAAATACACAGCAGAAATATTATTATTCCCCTGCCATGTACCGCCTTGTCCACTAGAGGCCTCCTTAACACGTAGGAAAAAACTAGAAAATGTTCTAAAAGCAGGTGTGGTTGGGTCCTCTGCTGTCGGGGAGAAGTATTTTCCTTCAATAGAGGACGCTGCAGTTTCAGGACTACAGTCCTAGGACCGCATTTCTAGGGGCCTAGTTTATTCTGACACGGTGTTCATGACGCAAGTTTATTTTGGATGGCGAAAGAATCTCATGAGTAACTCAAGATAATTAATGAAAGCGTGATGAAGCAAAACACGCAGCTAACCTTACACCTCAACTTAACTAACTCTAAAAATACCCGAACCCTAAACGTAACCATATCTAACCTATTACCTAATTGTAACCATTTCTAACCTAATTCCTAAACTAAACCATCTCTATCCTAATACCTAAACTTAACAATTTCTAACATAACACCTAAACTCTAACGTTATACCTAAACATAACCAACCAATTTATTAACACACGATCAAAAATAAACTAGCCTCCGCTGGCGCACATGGTCAAGAAGAACGAAAGGTTAAATTGTTTAATGCTAAAAACAATTCCGGTGCCTTGAACTGGACAGCAAGCTAACATTAGCAAGGCGAAGTGTGAGTAGCTCACCGAAATAGTATTAAAGGCAAAAACACACAAGAAAAACTAGGGTCCTAGAAATGCGGCCCTAGGAGTGCTGTCCTGACACTACGGCTGCCGCTATTGCAGGAACATACTATGCTGTAGAGACCTGCCACAACCTGTTTCAATAACAGGCAAATAGCCCTGCTCATGCAAATAAAGACTGACCATCATGTTCTCAATCTTAACACTGAAATTATTGTTGATTTGAAATTAATTCAAGTAGTAAACATTTAGAAATGAATAAAATAGGATCAGAAATTAATTCAAGTACAAATACAATAAAAGAGGATCTGGGGAGTCTAGTTTGTCTCAAAAAGTATATTTGTAGTAGTAGTCATAAGTTAAGTACAGCAGCAGCCAAGAATACTAACTTCCTTGTTACAGTGGTAGCTAACCAATAAATAAATACATAGGCAGAATCCTATAAGGAATTATATGAGTCCTCCAATGAGGAATGAATGGCTCGTCTTACTAGATACTCCTCCGTTCCGTAGATGGAAAGAAACTTCTCTTCGTCATTCAGCTCCCGGGCCGCTCCAAAGTCGGTCAGCTTATAAACGGACCGGCCGTCATCCCCCACCTGCCGCATGATGTTGCCTGGCTTGATGTCTCGGTGCACCACCCCGTTCTCCCGCAGGTGGTTCATTCCCTGCACTGAACACAACACAAGGAGGGATTCATTTTGGGGATGGTGTTGGTGGTTAATACATCGTATTTACACACACATTACACATTGACTGACCCACACACTGCAGGACAATGAGGAACTCGGTCTCAGGCAGGCCAAAGGCGTTCTCTGGTTCCTCCAGTAGACTCAGCAGGCTGCCACCGGAGCAATACTCCATCACCAACACCTTTTGTGTTGAGGGGAGCTGGACACAGAGGAGGAGAGAAGGAGAGGAAGAGACAAAGAGAGAAGGGGGAGTGACAGAGCGCGAGATAAACAGGGAGAAAAAGAAGAGGAACTAGCTAGTTGGTTTTGTAATGTCATATGACTTCTTTGGTTTACCTGCAATACCTCTTACCTCTTCCACAGCATACAGCCGGACGATGTTATTATGGTTGAGTCTTCTCAGCATCTCAAACTCCCTCATCTGGACCTCATGGGACCGACTGTAGCTGGCCACGTTAAAAACCTTAACTGCTACTTGCTCACCCGTTTTCTACAGGTAGGATATATAAATAGATATACTTTTTTTCCAACACATTGGTTACACAGAGCAGGTCAACATCTAGAAAATCAAAAACTCGTGCCCACGCATTGCTGACGGATACCTCACATGTATACATATACAACTAACAACATTTCGCATCCATGTAAAAGGTTCGGCAACATGTCCATATACATTACACATCCCACGGCCTCATTACTCTCATGAAGTTGTCAACATGTGACTAATGTGCCATAGCTTACCTTGTTGCGTGCTTTGTATACACTAGCTGTAGCTCCTTGGCCGAGAACATCCTGTACAGACCACAGGTAGTTCACCGTACTGGCCGTCATCACTAAAATGTCCAACAATGAATAAATGTCGAAGGTTACAATCCACAGACGTACCGACGCATTACACCGTAACGTTAGCTATATAACACACCATTTATACAGCTGGACGTATGAAAACGACTTAACGTTACGGTTCGTGGCTAACGTAACGTTACAGAGTCAAACACTTCACATGCTAATCCAAGTAGATTCACACACAAGTAAAAAGACAGAATAACTTCCCTAGCCCAGTGAACAATATCAGGCCACCTACCGTAGCTATGTTGCTTAAGAAGGAACAACCAATCAAATTAAACAAAAGTTTGTCCCATTTACCACCAAAACGCTGGGACTAAAACTATTACCTGGGAGTACGGCTGACATTTGCAGCTCTGCTCGACCCCTCCCCTCCGACTAGATGTTAGACCCTGTTTGCGGAAATGTTTTATGTTGGCCTTGCAAGTTTTGCATTTGTTACTTCCGATTTCGGCGTGCTATTTTTACAGTCACAAAGCATCAGGGCACACATATATGGTGAAAACACATTAAGATAACACCGGCTATCCTTGAAATTGATTTTCCTGAGACGATATCTTGAAGTTATGGATGTTTACATTTTTCATAATTATAGATGTTTCTAATTCCTTACAGATAAACCAAAATACAATGTGGAGATTGGAAAGTTTGGCGGCCTCTAGAGGTAGACACAAACACTTGCACTAGCGATGGACTGTTGCGGAATATAACATTTATATAATTTTATAAAAATTGGTTTACACACTTATGTGACTACTGACTTCAGTAAAGAAGTACACGGATCACTAAAACTTAAACAAAAGCATAGTTACAGGCAAAATAATGCAAAACCTTGATTAGGCACGGGTTTCCGTTTTGTAGCCTATTCTTTTATGCTCATTGGTGTTTATGATCATCACCAGACAAATGGAAAGATTTTATAGCAAGCAAGTTTATTAAAAAACAACAAATAAAAATGAAACAGATTACTGCAAGAACTACACATGGAATTATATAAGGCCTATTTGATTATACTACTATTGCTATTACTGTACAATATTGTACCAAAAAAGAGTGTACCTCTGTAATGTACAACATTGTATATACAAAGTACACCTGAACACAGGATTTTTTCAGTAATACAGAGACAACTATAAATAGATTTGACATTACAGTCTTCTTTTTTTAGTTCTGCTGTTTCAAATAGACACAATAAATGCATATTTTAAACATATTCCATTTAGACAAAAAATTAAAACAATCCCCATTTGGTCAGTTCACACATGCACACCAAGTTCATTCACGTGCCCCACGACAGGGCCAAGATCTAACTGGGCTCCATGGAGACAAGATGGCCCTGGCTCCTTCACAGCATAGTTGGAAAAAAGAACCCACGGGATCCCCAAAGTCTAAATTGTTGTGTATTTGAGTGTGCACTTATGTTTAGTACAAGTCTTCTCACTTAAATCACTCACTGCAAAAAATAAAACACAAAGAAAACCCCTACAATATCTCCAGTTGTCATGATGAGGTAAGCGCAACAGATATACACGTACAGTAAAAAACAAACACAACAAAAGACAATTAAGAAACATGACCTGGTATAGAGGGACTTAAGTAGGTTGTACTGGTCAGTAGGTGTGATGTTATGGAAAATAAGAGGAATTAACTATTCAATGAGTAAGGGTGGAAGAAGATTGTAAAGGGGATTGTACATTGTAAATGGAAGTTTGCAGGGAGATGAAAACAATAGGATTTCTCCGTAAATATTCTCACTTCAAGATTTTCCCTAAAAGTCATGTTTGGTCCATTCATGGTTCTGGGTATTACCTTTGTGTCGTGAATGCTGGCCTGCCAATGGTGTTGGTACTGTACTGGCTGGTAACAAAAGGGAATCCAACCTGGCCCTTATCTATTCAATTCAAGTTCAATGCTGAATGTCACCATCATTGAAAGCAGATTGCAACTCCCCGTCTCCAGAAGGCAGTTGGTTCCCTTTAATCATAACGCCCTTTTAAACTGTTCCGTATAAACAATAGTTGTGGTGGTGGTGATGACGCCTGGATGTGAAATTGCATATACAACTGTAGACACACTCACATATACTGACACACTCACATATCCATACACACCCGACAGGAATAAAGTTAAAGTTTTTTTACAATTAGATATATATATATATCTGAGCATTAATAACCAACTTGGAGTAGTAATAATATAAGCAATCCTTTTTTTCTTCTTTTTTCTTTTAAACTAATTGGATGAGGGGGTTGGTTGTGCTTCTACCAAAAACCTTCAACCCACTCAGGAAACATCCTCAGTGTGTTTGCTTCCAGTTATCCACGATCATTAAACATACATACACACACATTCAAAACAAACTGCTAGAATAGTAAAACCCTTGTTGTCATTAAAGCAAGTATAAGAGCAAGCTATAATCATACTTGGTCTTATTGTCTTATAGCTGTATGTTGGCAATTATGCTGATGCAGTCAGTCCGCTTGCCAATACAACTGCCCAGCATGCGAAGAAAACCTGAAAGGAAAATAGCTGCCAAATAAAGACTCAACACACACTTACACACATATTTATCCTGGGGTGTGTGTGTGTGTGTGTAATCCAACATCATGCATAGGAATGATGGATTAAAAAAAACTGGCCCCTTACATACGGGGACAGCTGCAGGGAAAAGCAACATAATTCCTCAAACTGCTAGATTACTTTTATTTATTTTCCTCCTTTATTGCTACAGATTCTGAATTATTTGTCAGTGGTTGGAAAGCACATTATAATATGCTGCTCCTGTGGTACTAGTGGAAAGACATAGCAACAGTATTCAGCGTTGTCTGTCTTGACTTTAAATGGGAAGAGAGAGGCTATACAAAGAGAGAAGCCATTTGATTTATGTTGATATTTGGCCCCAGCTCTCTTATAGTCTTGTCACATTTTTCCTCTTCATCCATCCATAGGTTTTATCTCCCCCACTCACTCTTATATTCCACATCAGAGTTGGTGTGACGGGTTTGTACAGAGATCTCAAGAAGAGTTTCACAGTCTATTGTAAGGAATAAAACACTACATTTTCCAGTCCACAACGGGTCATAAAAGAAATCAACTGTACAAAAAACGGAAGTTTCAACAGTGTTATTGTTCCTCACTCAAATCGGTGTATAAATGTCAGTAACAGTCTTGCACTCCCACAGTAAAAAATATCAACCCGCAATCTCAAGCATCGCAAACTGGTGTACTATAAACCCTGAGTCCTGATCCCTTGTGTGTGAGAGGATGTTTGAGGACAGATGAATGGGCTCAGTCAGGGAGCTTAGGGAAGGTGATTGGATGTGGGGGAAAAGACAGAGGCTGAGATGGGGCTGGTGGTGGTGGAGGCTAACAGGAACAGACACAGAATGACAGCAGTATAAGCCTGGAAGCGCAAGGTTAATGCTACATATGTGTATTGTTAATTTGTTGTGGTCTTGCGTTGTATGGTGAATTAATGACAATGAATTAATGACAATGAATTAATTACCATGTGTGTATCAAGACAGAAAGTTGGGATGATGTGTGTGTGTGTGTGTGGGGGGGGGGGGGTCAGAGACGGGGTCAAGAAGAAGTGAAGATGGGGCAGAGGTGTGTGAGTGTGTGTGTGTGTGTGTGGAGGTGGACCCTAGGCTGGACAGGACTTGTCGTTGGACTGGGGCGGAGGGGGCGGCGGTGGCACAGAGTGTGTGTGGGGAGAGGGCGGGGGAGGGGGCACGGTGGAGGTGGGGGAGCCCGTGACGGGGCTGCCTCCACCGCTGCCCCCCTTGGGGAACACCACGGGCTTGGGCCGCGTGGCGGGTGGCCGGCACTCACGGAAAGAGGGCACGGAGGAGGAGAGGCAGGAGGAGGAGGAGAGGGAGAGGGAAGGGGAGGTGGCGGAGGGCAGGGGGCTCCGCAGCTGGGTCTTAATGGGGCGGAAGGAGGAGGGCACATCGCTGGCCGACGAGGCGCTGCGCTGGAGTGGGTGGCCGTGCGTGGAGCCCCCCTCGCTGTCCCGCAGCAGGCGGGAGTGGAGCGGGCTGGAAGGCTCGGACGCTCCCCCACTTCCTCCTCTTTCGCCTCCGCCACAGACTCCCTTCAGCTGCTCCAGTGTGTCCAGCACCACGTCGGGCGTGTGCGTGTGCTTGGAGGCGCTCTTCCTCTCCAGCTCCCGCAGCTCGCTTAGGGCGGAGCTCATCGCCGCCTCGATGTCCTACAGAGAGGCGGATGGATGTTAGCATGTTAGCACAGGGCCACAGAGAGGTAGTGGACATTAGCATGGGTAGCGGCAGATAGCGAAGTGTGTTGGAACGGAAGGGTGGATTGCGCTAACCTGGGAGCTGTGCTCCACCTGGGCTATCAGCTCGGGGTCCAGTGGTCGGTGGTTGCTGAAGCTCTTAGAGCGACCAGCGGAGGTCGTCTTGCGCAACTGTGGACTCTCCACCTGAATGTACAAAACACAATAAATTGCTCATTAAGGCCGATTTTGGTTAAAGAACAACTTCCGCTAATACTTCTGGATGGTTGGTGACTATGAAGATGGTGTGTTGGCTGACCTTGGTCTTGAGCGAGGCGTGGCGCGTGATAGAGTTGAGGATGCTGTGGGCGCTCACTGGCCGCTTGTCTCCACTCTCCTTGGCCATGACCGCACCTACGGGCAGGGAGGCGGTCCGGGCCCCGGGGCCAGCCCCCGGACTGGTGCCGTCACTCTCGGAGCCCCGGAACGCTCTGCGGATGCTGCCGGACTCTGGCCGCTTCCTCATCCTGATGGAGGAGGGGAGACAAACCATCAGGTCACACTCGGTTCTTATGTAGGTTACATTTTGGGGGATTTTGAGCAACCTCAAATGGGGGGTGGCCAGAAAAACTTTGCAGTTTGATATCAATATTGTGTGTGAAATAGAAGCATATGACACACACGCACACACACACACACACACACACACACACACACACACACACACACACACACACACACACACACACACACACACACACACACACACACACACACACACACACACACACACACACACACACAGGGGAGAATAACAGTGAGAAGGAAAGAGAGAGAGCAATGGAGAGACTAACTAACACAGACAGAAAGAGAACGAGAGAGAGAGCAAAAGAGAGACTGACTTGTTCAGGTTGGCCAGGTAGATGTCAGCTACGTGGGCTCCGGTGGGGGAGGCAGCGCTGCCTCTAGTGGAGACCCTCTCCTCCAGCAGGTCCCGGGACTCCACATCAGGCTTGGGGCTGCCCCGGCCGCCATCAGGCCTGGAACACACCATAAACTCCTCAATACACTCCCAACTACCATAGCATTACCATGCACATGTGTTATTGTGTGCATCAGCACTAATGCAATGTCATACATGTCTTGGACCACGATATACTGGTGCGGTACCAGTCCTTCCACTCCGTTGTGTCTTCCCTCCCACCAGTCGTCTGTGGCCCGCTGGTACAGGAGGAGGGAGGCACCCTTCTTGAACGACAGCTCCTGATTGGTTCGACCGGTGTAGTCGAAGCGAGCGATGGCTTCGATCGGGTCGGCCTCTGAAACAGCCAAGGAGCCTGAGATTCAACAAACGTGTTGTGCAGCAGAGACGAAAAGCAACGGTGAAGAAGGAGCAAGAAAAGGAGAAAAAAGGAGAGATGGGAAAGAGTGGAAAGAGTTAGTGCCAAGCAGGACAGAACAGTGCTTTAGGATACTTCAAGGGCTTTATTAGTGATAACAAAAAGAAAAGCATAGCGTAAAAGCTTAGCATTGCATAGCGACATTACGTGTAGATGGAAGCTGATCCAAACTGTAAATTACATAATTAGTGATCAGGCATGCTTTCCATGAGCCAGTGGGAGGATGTGAGTTTATTAAGCATTTTTGTGAGATACAAGCAAGGAAATATTACTTTGTATACTTGTGGGAGCGCTGCTTACCGTCGTCACTGATTTGGACAACAGAGGTGGTGTCGGGAGCAGATATGTCCACCTGGGGGGGCTCACAGTGGGGGCTGTCGCTGGAAGAGGGAGAGGAAGGAGCAACAGAGAGAATTAGAAGACACACAGAGCTGATCCACTCCGTCTGGGTCGGAGTGACATGAATGACTTAATGACTCACTGCCTGTCCCTACCAGTGCTGCTCCTTTTCCAGTGTGACATCAACATTAAGCAACACAGACTCCAAACACACTGGCACTGTGCTGAGGTCATCAGAAACACCATCTATAAAAACCATTCTACTCCTGAGCAATAAAAACATTAGGATTGAAATATCCATCAGGTTCCATGTAAAGGCGTCCACATGTCTATGTGTATATGCGAGTGTGTGAATGTGCGAGGGTGTGTGTATGTACATAACAATCCTCTGATCTGCTTTTCTTTTATGTGTTCTGAGAACCGCTGTGTGATTTGGCACATCAAAGGCATGCTGTGCAGGCGTGATAACCTATTTTGAGTGTGTTTCCTGACTAACTTGCCCCAACTTGTTTTAATCACATTCACTGCACTGCACTAAACAGCCACATTTGAAATTGATTGTTGCATGCACACGCATGTGGGTGCACATGAATGTGCTTGCACAGGCGTGTGCGTGTGAGATCGTGTGGCCCCTCCCAGACTGATGATGCAGCCAAGTGCTCCTTTAATCTCCTATGTGTTGCACCTTGTGCACCCATAACACACCACACTAGACCAGACCAAACAAGAAAAGGTCAGACTTGACTAGACCAGACCTGACCAGAACAGGCTAGACCAGACTAGACCAAAACAGGGCAGACTAGACAAGACCAAAACAGGGCAGACTAGACAAGACCATGCTATACTAGACCAGACCAGACTAGACTAGACCACAACAGGCCAGACTAGACTAGACCCCACCAAACTAGACTAGACCAGACCAGATAGTATCGGACCAGATAGACCACACTAGACCAGATAGACCACACCAGACTGGACCAGAGAAGCGAATAACAGGCTGACAAAACGAAACATGGAGATATCTTCCTGATATCTTCATCATCCCCTACCCCTGGAACCCATACCCCTCTTCATCAACAGCTCTCCCCCAATCCCCCGCCCCCAACACATGACAATTTGAATGTTTGAAAGGTGCTGGGTTTAACCCTCAAATAATCAATAAGTGTATACCACTACAGTGTGTAACATCCACACTCCACACAACACCTGCTGCTTTCCCCTCACCAGAACTCCTCCACGGCTCCGGGGGCACTGTACACGGGCCCCTGCAGGTCCCGGGGCCCGGGGAAGATGGCGTCGTGGTGGATGATGATGGTCTTGATGAGCTCATTGACGTGCGCCTGGCAGGACACCTGGTCATGGCCCTCAGGGACCGACATCAGCGTGGGGCCGAAACAGATGGCCAGGTTGTAGGGGTCCATCATGTTCTCCTCACTGTACTGGGACAGGCTGGGAGTGGGGGGTGTTAGATACAGTAAGCGTGTGTGTGTGTGTGTGTGTGTGTGTGTGTGTGTGTGTGCTAGTTAATATAAAACCTGCAGCAAAGTGTATTTACAAGATAAGACAAGAATGTCCGGACAGATTAACTAGCCAAGAGCGATCGCTTGCAGACAGATGGACCAAAACACACAAGGATGCCTCTAATGATCTAAAAATCCACAACACCTCATCTACTCTATGTCTCCCACCTTGCAGCTAAGTGAAAATGTGAGTGTACATGCATGGGTCTGTGTGTGTGTGTAAGCTTGCAGGGTCAGTGTAACGGCTAAACCATATGACGTGCATAAATCACATCATTGGTGGAACAGTAGGAGCGGCGTGAGAGAGATCAGTGTGGTACAAGCTCCCTGAATCACCACCACAAGGAGAAGACACACACACCTTACCCAGGGCTCTCATGTTACCATTCAGCCACAATCCGTTCTTTCTCTCACCCACTACGATCCCCTTTCTGTTCTGCTCTCGTCTGTCTGTCAGCTTATACTGAGAGGCTTCTTAATCAAGTGTGGGAGAGATTTTGTGTCCAAGTGTGTGTGCGTGTAAGTGTCTGAGTGTGTGTGTGTAAAAAGAAACAGTGATTTAATGGTCGATCATATTGCAAGACTGAACATATTGCACATATTGCATATTTTTATATGTGTATAGTTTTAGATGAAACAACATCAGCCCAAATTCTTAAGAAAATCACAAAAAGGAGAAAAAGCCCTCGAGGTGGTTACAAGGACGATTTACAGCCAATTCAAAATGTTAGGGTTAGGGGGTTGAATCTGTTCGGTAGCGCTACCAAAGTGCTACCAAATCTGGTCATCTAGAACTGTAGTAGCACATTCTACCAGACAGCCCAAAGCTACGGAGAAGGCAGTTCATCAGTAGATGCACAGTGTTTGTGGATGCGCTGCATATGTGTGTGTGTGTCCTGCTGCTTACTGGTTGAGGAAGGCGAACAGATATCTCATGATGATGAGGGTCTTGCTGGGCAGAGACTGCAGAACCTTCCGGATGTGGACTGCTCTCTCCTGAAGGCTTTCCATAGCTAGAAGAGAACACACACACACACACACACACAATCACAAATTAAAATACTCATCCGTTTGCACACAAGCATTTACACATACAAACAAATGCGCAACTACACACACACACACAGACACAAATAAACAGACACAGATACACACACAGAATGTAAGACACTTACAGACACAGGATATGAGGTCATTGAAGACCTCCTTAGGGAAGAGGGCATGGTCCAGTCCTCTGAAGTAGAGCTTCAGGACACCAGCGATGGAATCCATGTCGTGGTCATTCTGATCCCCTGCCAACGGATCCTCACCTACAGGAAGACAGTGAGACAGAGCGGAAGTAAGATAAGGGATATAATAATATAACAATGTCTACGGAGATGGGTAAACACTAGTCCGACTCTGCTATTCTATGGCAAGTTCCGAAAAAATTGTTTGATTAAGTCACTCCGATCCTGATCATTACCGATTTCTTTTCTACTGTACTAACCCTGAATTCCACTTTTATAACCTTTCTATAGTACCTTGTTCTTTTTTCTTTGTAACATTTTTAACTGCTTTTCCAATGTAAATGTTTATTTTCCATGCCAAGCTCTTTTGAATTTAATTGAATGGATTATCTACTTTATAAGGGACTTTGGAGGTTTTAATGGTTTGCTGGCTTACCTCTCTCAAAGGCATTCTTGATGTCATTCACTTCCACCTGGGAGCCAGACACTCTGAAGATACCCTCATGCTGCAGGCCTGCACACACACAATTTAATATTGCTTCTTATTGAATGATTCTATTTTTAAGAAATTACCATAAAGACTAGAGTCTAGAATTGGTATAAAATAACTATTTCCCCCAGAGCCAAGCGTAAATTGTATACGGTAATAACAAAACCAATCAGGGCTCAGTGATACCTGGTATTAAACCAATCGCATCTGGTGTTAAACCAATCGCATCGCTTGAAAATGTTCCTCACCATGGCGACTGATGAAGCGGATACAGCTCTCAACCATCAGAGGAATAGTCTGACCCGAGTCCTAAACACACACAGACACACAGAGAGAGAGAGAGAGAGAGAGAGAGAGAGAGAGAGAGAGAGAGAGAGAGAGAGAGAGAGAGAGAGAGAGAGAGAGAGAGAGAGAGAGAGAGAGAGAGACAAAGGGAGACAGAGAGAGAAAGGGAGAGAAAGGGAGAGAGAGAGAAAGAGACGGAGACAGAGAGAGAGAGAGGGAGGAGAGATTATATTTAGGAAGTGGATAGGAACAATCCCTGGCAGGATTTCTGTGCCTACACGCATAGATGCACAAACAAACGCACACGTGCAGACACACACGTGCACAGACAGAGAGGGAATGAGACATGAGGGAGTGAAATGGGGGGAGAGGGTGGAAGCAGCACCTAGCAGCTGTTGCTAGGAGACAGCTCTTTTTTTTGTTCCTTTTCTTTGTTTTGGGGTAAAATGACATATGCAGACGAGGGGGTAGAGGTTATGTCTGTGATCAATTGCACGTGCACATCTTGTGTTTATTGTTGCATGGTTTGATTGAATAATTATCTGGGATACATTGTTATTTTAATTTTATTTTGCCACAGGAAAACCCATAGCATGATCTAGACACAAGGGGGGGCCCACGCACATTCAATGACATCATGGCTGTGGATGTAATAATTTGAACCAGCATCAAAAATCACAAAGACTGCAATGGACAAAGCAAGGGCATGCTAAGCTATTCTATCATGTACATCTCCACAAGACTACAAGCACATTATGTTGAGTGGGATGGATGATGTATTTAATCATAAGTCATAAACCTGAAGCTACAGTCAGGAAACATAGAGTCACGGCTGGAGTTCTTCCTGTAAGTGGATTATGAGCCAACATCAGACACGCATACGCACACACACAGACAATTACCTGCTTCCGCATGGCTGAGTTTCTCCGTCCGCTGCACACACACAGAGACACACAGAGAGAGAGAGACAGAGAGAGAGAGAGAGAGAGAGAGAGAGAGAGAGAGAGAGAGAGAGAGAGAGAGAGAGAGAGAGAGAGAGAGAGAGAGAGAGAGAGAGAGAGAGAGAGAGAGAGAGAGAGAGAGAGAGAGAGAGAGAGAGAGAGAGAGAGAGAGAGAGAGAGAGGCGTTACTCTGTCATTATGTCTGCAGAGTCTATTTATGCACACAACTGTGGAAGCGGCCTATTTGTATACACAGACACATATGTACATGTGCACATGTGTTGAGATGAACTATACACCGTGATGGAGGGAAAATAATACACCTGGCTTCAAGCGAATACAGCTAAGACGGTTGCCTTGGTGCCTTGCTGTTATTCTGTTGGTTGTGTGTATGTGTGTGTACGTGTACTTGTGTGTGTGTTTGTATGTATATGTGTGTGTGGGTGGGTGTAAGTTTGTGTGTGTGTGTGTTTGAGACATGTGAGAGATTGAGACAGATAAATATAAAAGACAGAAAGAGGAATTGAAAACAAGATAGCAAAAGAGAGCTCGCATATTTCCTTCCTCCACCACACCTACCTGGCAAGGCAACAGTCGGTCTTCTGGCCTAAAGCAGGGAGGGACAGGAAGAGAGGGACGGGGGGAGAGATAAAGAGGTTTAGTGGAGTCCCAGCAGGGGTTACGGTTAGGGTGGTGAGTGGTGAGTGGGGGGGGCACAGCTGGACACAGAGACTTCCCATGATGTGTCACACATTTTCAGACACACATTCCCCATCACACATTTAGACACACACTCCACGTCACAGATTTAGACAGACAGACACCATCAAACATTTAGACGCAGAAATAATTCAGGAAAGCTTTTCCTGTGGGAGGAAGGGATAGGGTTGTCTCATAGGAACCCCATGCACTGACTCAAAAGGCACAGCTGCATCCACATACGACCCTGCCACTGGAGCATGCACGCACACAGTTGTGCTCCCAAGTGAGGGCCCTTATGTGTCCCAGCACACGACAGATCACTGTACACACACACACACACACACACACACACACACAACGCGGGCCATGGAAGTGGGAGGATATGTGTATTTTGTTTAGGCAGACAATGTGATGGTAAAACTCACTCTCTCCCAGGGTCTTCTGGATGAGGTCATGCTTGGCCTCCAGCTTGGTGATCAGGTTCCTGCCTTCCAGAAACTCCTTCAGCTTCTACATAAACGTGCAAAAAATGACTTAAGCGCTTTTCTTTTCACGTGGATTTCACATAGAATTCTCTATTCTGATTGGCTCTCACCGTGAAGTAGAACTGCTCCGTCTCCTGCTGATTGGCCCGCCGCTTGGCCAGGCTGGGCTTGCTCAGGTAGGATTCACTGATGGTGGACTTGACCGACTCCATGCTGTTGCTGTGGTGGAAGCACTCAGACACGTCGTAGTCCTCCACCGTCACCATGTCCTGGATGGTGGACAGAGTCGCCTCCATGGTCTTCTTCACCTACCAGAAAAAAGCTCAAAAGCTTGAGAACCCTTGATTGAGCAGATGCTCTTATCTAAAGCCACCTACAGAGAATTCAGATACATATCTGAGGAGATCCGGGGGTTAGCGCATCTTGCTCAAGGATAGCTACAGTTAGGCTGTATGGGTCATTGGGGGATCAAACCCAGTACATTTTGTTTGGGATTCGAACACCTGAGCCGCTACACTATCTTGCGCCCCAGCAATGAAGTGGAGGAGAGAGTGATATGATGGAGTGATGGGTAGGTAGAAGGAGTGAAATGGCACGGAGGTACAGGGGGGATAAGAAAAGTGTGGAGGGAGGACTAATGCAGGATTGAGAGGTGGCGATGATGATGATGATCTCTGACCTCTTCGTTCTCGATCTTGAGGGTGGAGAGGCGGGACTGGAGCTGCAAACGCCTCTGAAGCAGCTCATCCTCCAATGGCATCTGGGCACACATTATACCCATCTGATGTCCACACACGCACACAAGCACACACACACATACAATGTAATCTGTATTAACTAAAGGTTGCGTCAACTTCTTAAAAGACAGATGTGATAGCATTATGTTAAGTCTTTATTTCCTCTTTGGCTGTTTAAAACAGATGCATTACTCAATTGATCTTGCTGTATATAATGGATCTCAACAGAACAACTGAAGATATAATGTTATTGACGTTTCAGGTATAAGTGCTCTCTTTCTCTATCTCTCTCTGAGGCACATATTAAACCCTCCCTCTCACGCCCCAACGCCGTACGGCCTCCTTACCGTGTCTCCCATGTGTGACTGGAAGTCGAAGCGGACAGGCGGACAGAAGACGTTGTTGTAGGTCTCCATGAGCTTTTGCTTGTCCCCATTGGGCTCCAGGCTCTCTGCTGCCCCATCCAGGCCCTCAAGGCCTGTGTGTTTGGACGCCTCCACGTTGAGCTCGGCAGACAGGTAGGTGCGCAGGGCGCGGTGCAAGCTAGCGTGGTAGCCCAGGTCACAGCACTGCATACGCACAAAAAACCAAGCATAGCTATTATAATACCACAGGGAGTTCTGACCAAGCAATCTGATTGGCCACCTAGACATTAAGAACGTGATCAAGTTAGGGTAAAACAGACTGGATAAAAAGACACAAGTGTAAAATTGCTTGAATATAGGAAATGTGAAAGTAGTAACACTGCAAAGCTCAAATAAAAAGGTAACTGTTTTAATTAATAAATAAAAACATTTGTATATTGTATATCAATAGGAAATCATATTGTAAGTCACTTTGGATAAAAGTGTCTGAAAGTTACAAAATATATTGCCATATAACCATGGAGGCAGATTTAGAGGGAGAAACAAAGGCAAAACATTGTCCATTCAGACGTCACGTGGTAACATTTTCAGAAGTGACTGAACGTTAACGAATATAGAGAAAACCAATGTTTTAGTTATTTTTCAAACACTTGGTGGTAGTGTTTCAGTATGTCTGTGAGCAGAGTTGCCTGTTTCACTCTGGCCAGGCCCTTAGCAGCGGCCCCTAGCGAGTTAGAGGCTGAGGCCCCAGGCTGCCTGCCTAGTCTAGTGGAACAACACCACCATTCTGAAGGCTGGTGGTGGCTGACACATGTCAGAAAAGGAGAAGTGGAGAGGTGGAGGAGGGACAAGAGAGAGGGGGGAGGAGAGGGAATATAGAGAAAGAGGCCCTCATTACAAAACCACTGAGGATAATCTGAGGAGACTGGCACCGTCGGGGGGGAAGACAGGTTCAACAATTGGGCACACACACATGTGGGGACACTCACGTTGATGATGTCGGAGAGGTCATGGATGTAGTATTTGAAGACGCAGCTGTTGGTGGCCTCCAGAGCAAGCAGGTACTCGTTCCTGGCCTTCATGGCCTTCAGCTTGTTCTCTGTGTATTTAGCCTGCCTCTGTAGAGAGAGGGAGGAAGAAGACAATGAAGAGGGAGGAAGAGGAGGGGGGGGAGAGAGAGATAGCGACAGAGAGAGAGAAAAAGGGAGAGTAAAAGGGGGGAGAGAGAAAGATGTGTTCGAAAAAATAAAGAAAAAGATGTCAAGAAGGGAGAGGGGGAGAGCGTGTTAGAGTATTGATTATGGATAATAAGAAACCTTGGAAACTATAAACCACCACCAAGCAGTGACAGACACCAGCTGTGGTCCGTGGGTTCAGCAACAAGCATATATTAGCTGCCACTTAGCAAAACACACACCATCTCCAGCCAGTGTGGAGGACAACAGGGAGGCCCTGTTGTTCGGAAGAGCTGTCCTTTATCTCTCCGCGTATCTGAACATCATCCACACGTCATCCCCCGCCTCACCTTCTCCTTCATCTTCTCTATCTTCTTGACGCTGGAGCGCCGGACGTGTTTGTCCTCCGTCTTGATGCTGGCCAGGGCGTCCGGGGAGCGGGGTGTCTGTCTGTCATCTTGGCGACCAGAGCGCCCCATCTGCTTCTCCTCCTGCTTCTCTGCATCCTTCAGCTTGGACTCGGCGTTGATGCTGTCAGTGTTGTACATGTGGTACGTCTTCATCACCTGGGAGCGGACCAGAGGCAGAAAACGTGTGTGAGATACAGAGTGTGTGTGTGTGTGTGTGTGTGTGTGTGTGTGTGTGTGTGTGTGTGTGTGTGTGTGTGTGTGTGTGTGTGTGTGTGTGTGTGTGTGTGTGTGTGTGAGTGTGTGCGTGTGCGTCTCTCTCACTCGTGCTGTTCTGGCTCTGCATCAAATCTGTCTGCTTACATTACAGCCTCTTCATGCATGTTTGTCTGGAGATTTGCAGCTGTGTACCTCTTTCGCTCTCTCTCTCCCCCTCTACTCTCTCCCTTCCTCTTCTCCCCTTCTCCCTCCCCCCCCCCCCCCATCTCTCTCTGTGTCTCATTGCATGCATGAAAAGGGTGTGCATGTTGGTGTGTGTGTCTGTGCATGCACGTGTCTGTAAGAGCCATTGACAGACGGATATCTCGGAAGGCATGGCCCCCCTACACTCCATGGATGCTTTTGAAGCAATGGAATTCCAAAACAAGGCCAGACAATCTGATGGCAGGTAAACACCCATACACACACATTGCACGCACACATACATACCAATCATTATAGATTACATTTCAGTTTAAAATACATTGAATGATATACTGTTTAGTGTCGATAAATCTGCACAAACATATCCATAAATGTGATAATTGCCCTTTTGCACGCATTATGTGCATAACCCTCCATCAAAATTGGACTCTCAAAAGTGATGTCATTGGAGTTAATGGGATTTGAATATATGTTTATAAGGCCAATGAGGCCATATAAGGCCAGTATATAAGGTCCCTGTAAACCCTCTAGACTGATGACTGACCTTATTCAGGCAGGAGAAACGTGTTGAAACAAGCCAAAGACAATAAGATGAAACCCCGAGAAGGGCCCTACCGATCAATGGCTGCAGAGTAGCAGGTAGCAAACAGATCGTTGAGGTTAAACAACTAATTACCCCAAAGGAACTTAGTAAACCTAAGGGAAATTAACATAAAAACCGACCAGAAGAAATTTCCACAGGGAAAGCCCATGTTTGGATTTAGTGTGCAAGGTCAGCAGCGGCTCAGTGACCACCTGCAACACCACCATTACTGCACCTCCCCCTCACACACACATACACATTAGCATGTGCTTGTGTGTGTCAGTCTGAATCTATTTCTGTAATTTACTATATACTGTAATTATGGCAGTGGGGTGCATTATGGGCCTGTCCCTGGTTGCACTGTGAGATGGAAGTTTTGATGTTCAGACCCCTGCGTGTGTAGACGGACACATGCACACAGATATATGGACCAATGCACGCACACTCAAAAAACATCGGTATCTGCCTGGTAAATGCATAAGCCCCATGTGTTTTGACAGCGTGAGAAAACCAAGGCAATGCAACAGCTGAAGATGTCGTAACCTTCAAGAGATCAATGATCAGCTGAAGCAATGAATGATGACTATAATCACGGAGGAGCGTCGGACATGCCATTTGGTGGATTGCACGCCTTAAGAAGGTGCTAGCAGGGCTGTAATTAAAGGGCAGGGCCTGAGTAATTGTATGTTTTTGTGATTGCAGACATTCCAATGCAACGACCAAAAGACCAGTGTTTTTGCATGCTCGGTATTGTCTAAAGAGGACAGATATGTTTTTGGTGCTGGTTATTTCAATCCGAGCCAGCCTGTTGCATGCGTGATTAATATTATTATAATCATTATAATATTTGTCTCCCAAAAGATTTGTGTCAGGCAACAGCAAATATGAACTACACAAGCACAGTATCTTCCTTAAACACAAATGATGGCTGGTTAAATTCATTGTGGTCGCTTCATTGGGGACCTTGGTAAAACCCCCAAAACATTATACAATGATACAGATATGACATCTGACAATGTGTGGGCATGTGTGTGTCTTACCGTATATAGCTCATTCAACACTTTCATCAGGTCCTCTTGGAGCTGCACACCCACTTCTTTACTCTGAAGAATAAGAGACAGGGAAACAATCATGTAATTGTCCTCCGTTTAAACAAAATAATGAACCATTAATACTAAAATAACCCAATAACCCATTCGTTTTTAGACAACCAGTCTAAGGACCAAAAATAAGTTCTCACTAATCCTGATCATTTGTCCAGTCATGCAGTACACCCCATATACTATTTGTATAGCAGTGTTATTCTTTGACATCTGTATTATAAGTGCAAGCTTCCCAGGGCTGACAATGATGATGATACATCAATTCATTGTTATAGTATAGAAGTATAGTTTGTGCCAAGACAAAATGCTAAACCGTCCACTGAAGATTTATATATAAACACAGAGCTTGCACATTTCGATGTCTAAACCTGCACAAAGTGACCGGTATCTGCTGAGAGTCAGCCACAGCCCTCCAGAGGGGCGGGGCTACTGCAGATAGATGATCAGGAGCAGGCTGGGGCATTTGATGGATGAGGAGTTGGAGGCAGAAACTAGAGACTGCAGAGAAAGTGAAAGTGATGGAGGGAGATAAATGGAGTGGTTTAAGAGATGTAGAGAGACAAAAGAGGGGAAGAAGAGCAGGGACCTTGGAAAAATGCAGTGGTGCATGATGGGAGAAGCACTGATGGAGTGGAGCAGTGAGACACAGTGAGAGGAGGAGGGTGGTGGGGGTTAAGGAGGTATGGGGGTCTTAAGACCACTCCGCCATAGGCCTAGAGTGACTGATGAAACTCAAATATGATGTATTGCGCACACACACAAACCCACACACTCCATAAACACACACTTGGTTTAATGGGTTGCAGCTTCCATCCTAAGCCGAACATCTCCATTGCTATGCATGTATTTAGCTTAGGAGTCATTGCTAATTTCATGAAGCCGTAACAGAACAATAGCAAAAGTTAACGTATCAAATTTTTTCACATGCACACACACCGACATACACACAGACACACAAACTAACAGAGGAAACAGAAGAGACAGAGGTCTGACAAAAGGAGACAATCAAGGTTAGAGAAGATGGCGGAGAGGACATAGATCAGTTAGGAAAATGAGCTCAGCGACGACGAGCGAAGGCAAGATAAAGCGGCTGATTGGACCAGCACATGTTGAGCATCTGTCTTTTATCCCAGGAAAGACTGGGCGAGAGAGAGAGAGAGAGAGAGAGAGAGAGAGAGAGAGAGAGAGAGAGAGAGAGAGAGAGAGAGAGAGAGAGAGAGAGAGAGAGAGAGAGAGAGAGAGAGAGAGAGAGAGAGAGAGAGAGAGAGGGGAAGGGGGGGAAGCATGGAGGAGGGGGTAAGTGGGTAAGGTCAGGAGGTGAGCTAAAAGGGGGCAGGGTAGAGAGGTGACTGGTTAGTAGAGGGTAGAGAGAGAGGGAGACCCAGCCAGAGAGAGGAGCATGGATGGTGTCATTTAAAGGGGGGCCATGGAGAGTGACCACAATCAGGGTTGATATGAAATAAGTGTCAGTGGATGTCAAATGGCCCAACAAAGAAGATATGGAGAATAAATCTTCATTGATTTTGCGTGAGCCCCCTCTCACGCCTCATGTAGCCTAGTGAAGACGAGAATGCTCCGTACTTTGACCGGAATATCCTATGAATTTTGATCCAAGTGTAAAATAGTGTAGCGAATGGCAGCTTGCGGATGAGGGGCGTTATGATAAGTGGGTGTGCATTCTTTAATAAATCCATGTTTTGGAGACGTTCCTTTTTAAAAGGTTGATTCCCTGTTCGATAACAAAAAGTAGACAATTACTCTTTCAGAGAAAGTTGGTAACCAAAACAAAATTGTTGCGATACAACTGTACATCGTTACCTTATCAAAAGCAACCTATATTCACGTACCGCAGTGAAAGTAAACATTGGCTTGTAGCGCTGACTGCTATTGAGATGAATGATCAATCTGGCTAAAGTCATCATAAATGGACCTTGGTACGATTTAAATTAATGTCGCCATATCGCAAAACTGAAATTGTGGTGTATGTGTACAGTCCTATTCAGCTCAGGGATTTTTACTTATGTCATTGACGTGGGAAGAAAATCACAACAAACAATCGCGTACAATGTCAAAAGACCTGAACTGGTGAGCTATGACCTATAGTTCATACAGTTCATAAATCTATCAAGGAACCTCATCACTTGACGCTTGTTGTAGACGATGTCGTAGACGTTGACATCACTTTGGAAGTACCTGCCAGCACCTTAAACAATACAGGCCAGTACAGGCCACTGTAGTCGTTGGAAAGGGAGGGGTGAGCGGGGGGATGGATTCAGTTGGTTGAAATCTGCAACCTCACCGCTAGATAATACTACATTTTACGCATTTGACCTTTAAGTAGCACTTGTTTCACTTTGTTTGTATGGGTGTGTGTGTGTGGGTGTAACACCAAAAAAATACAACTATGTGAAAAAGATCAAAGAGGCCTGTAGCTCGTCCAAGAGTTGGAGAGAACAGAGCGAGACCAACAGAAAACACAGGAGAGAGAGAGAGAGAGAGAGAGAGAGAGAGAGAGAGAGAGAGAGAGAGAGAGAGAGAGAGAGAGAGAGAGAGAGAGAGAGAGAGAGAGAGAGAGAGAGAAGCAACTAAGTGTTGTTTTTGTGTGCGTGTCAGCGGTTTGTATTTGTGTTCAGAGTTTAGTTCAAAGACTATCACAATGTAAATCAGCAGGGTCTGCCAGTGCATTTCACAAGCAGGCTTACACACATATAAACACACCCTTATTTTTACACCTGTGACTGTGTGACTGTATGATCACACTGTGTGTGTGTGTGTGTGTGTGTGTGTGTGTGTGTGTGTGTGTGTGTGTGTGTGTGTGTGTGTGTTTCCTGGAGATGAAAAGCTGACTCACAGGGAAGGGGTGCAGTGCTGGTATTTAACTAGCACTACAAGGTCACATTGAGCTTGTAGTCCTGCTTACTCTGATCCACACACACACACAAAATCCGCTTTCCCATTGTTCTTGATTGACCTCTAATGACGCTCAACCCCCTGTGCTCTATTCCTGCTGTTCCTCTGGTCCTCCTGCAGATTTACAGACTTTATATCTCCCCGACAGGAAGAGGTGGGATCTGAGAAGGAAACCGGAGCATGGGACTCGAGTGGCAAACACAGGCAACATGTTCTCCGTTAGGTCTTCTCAGCGCCCAGCCCCCCCCCCCCCCCCACACATCAAAACTCACACATACACACACACACACACACACACACAAAACCAGCAGCAGATGCTACACGGTAGAGTTCAGCGTGAGAGATACAATCTAATCAATCTGAAAATGCGATTATTTCAGAAGTAGCTGGAGTCAACAGACAGAGACTGAGCGCAGTCTAAAAGCACAATGTGATCATCCTTGTGTTACTGGGGGACGCAGTTGACGCTTCATTTGTAATAGTATAGCATACGTTAAACTTCCATATCAGTATAAAACAATAAAAACATGGGAGTCTTTGAAACATGGCTCATGTAACAAATGAAACATAATCAAATATTTAACAGACATGTCAGAGCTTTGCAATCACACAACCCATTCATAGAATACAACAAGTGTACTCTCAGTATCAATATACAAGTACCTAGTATGTCTTTTCTCAAACGTGTGCGTTACCTTCTTGAAGAGGCGTCCAGAGTCCTCGCTGACCTGGGCGAAGCGTGGGATGATGTTGTTGAGGTAGAGGTCGGACAGGGTGGCGTGGTCACGACTCTCCCTCTTCACCTGCGCCAGCAGCAGGTTCCAGCAGTTGACCGCAGACAACACACTCTGCTCCTTCCTACAAGCAGGTGTGAGGGAGGGAGAGAGAGAGGGAGGGAGAGAGAGGGATAGGGAGGGAGAGAGAGGGATAGGGAGGGAGAGAGAGGGATAGGGAAAGGAAGAGACAGAGAATCAGATTAACCCTCTATTCAGTGCACATCACTGATAAATTAGGTTTGTCGTTCTCAAAACATCTTCATGATCGCTGTATACAATGATAATCCCCATTTCCTTTCTCCTAGAATTGAGGTGGTTAAAGTGTTCTACTCCAAGATGATGCCAAGGGAAACACTGCTTGCAGTTAATGATTTTTTTACTGTCATCATTAAATCTGAGATGAAGATTTATTTTCAAGCCAAGGTTGTATCATTTATTCATTAACCTCATTGCCAGCCAGGGTTTGCTTGATTTTGTACCCTTTTTGTAAAAAGATGTTTAATTCTTCAGTCTATCTTTCAGTCTTTATTGCATACAAATTAGGAGCAGTTGTTTGATGTACATACTATTTCCACAATGAGAAATCAGACTGAACCATTGTCATGTAGCAGTGAGATTGATATGTACATTGGGATAAATTGGGCATTCCTAATTCAAAATGCCAGACCTGTTGCTTGTTTTTTGTCAAATATTTATGATATGTTAATGTCCATGCTAATTATGGAGATCAGTCAGTCCTGCACCGGCCTCACCATATAACTACACGCATGCCAGCTATACAATGGCATGTCATGCTGCTGGACAGCCAAGGACCAACCTGACACACTGACACACTCACACACATCCCTCTGTACCACTGGTATGCCTGAGGGCTAAAATAGCAGGACATGAACTCAAGACACATATCAGACACATACCGTTTGTGTGAGTGTAAATATGTCTATCTGTCTGTGATGGTAGTCAGTAGGAAGACTTTAGATGGATGGCTGAAATATGGTCATGTATAACACGTGAAGGCCACTAGCTTTCTGACAGATTGCGACACAGACAACATTTTCTTCACAGGACAAAACCCACTACCTAGTTAATATGAAACTAGGGGAAAAAGCATATGACAAAAAACAACAACCATCAACAGCAAACACTGTATGTACAGGATGAGACTGGACAAGAATGTCCAGAGAGATTTACTAGCCATGCATGAGCAGACACATTTCAAACATTTAGTGGAGAATACAACCATTGTACAAAACAGTGACCCCTGCCAATCCCTAACACACATGCACAAACACACACACACACACACACACACACACACACACACACACACACACACACACACACACACACACACACACACACACACACACACACACACACACACACAATGAAGGGGGTGGAGTCTATCACACATAAACCCTTTATTATATACTCTTAAATCTATCCAACTACAAATTCGGAAGAAGAATCATCTACACAAGATTGTCACTGTACAGATTACATGCCATCAGCACCCCCCCCCCAGTCCCTCTGTGCGTGTGTGTGTGTGTGTGTGTGTGTGTGTGTGTGTGTGTGTGTGGCCTTGCAAGTTTTTTGTCAAAGATGACCCAGGGATGATCTAGTTGGTCAAATGGATTAGGACCCAGAGTAAGTGGATAAAGGGAGACCTTTGTATCACTGAGAGAGCTCTAACTGGATACGGAAAACACAGTGCTGCAGGGCATACGCGTCACCCACAGAATGCACACACAAATGCTCAACCACACGGACACACACACAAAAGCGCAACCGCATGTACACACACACACACACACACAAAGCGAGGCAAGTAGGGTATTGACACATGCAGACAGAAGGTCAGCGAAACAGAGAATTCTTTGATCAAGAGGGACAGAGAGAGAGGGGTAGGTGTCAGTGTGTGTGTGTGTGTGTGTGTGTGTGTGTGTGTGTGTGTGTGTGTGTGTGTGTGTGTGTGTGTGTGTGTGTGTGTGTGTGTGTGTGTGTGTGTGTGTGTGTGTGTGTGTGTGTGTACACTGCTGGGATGAGTCATACAGAGTGATCCAGTATGCTGGTCCTCACCCTCACTGGACAGATGGTCAGATAACCAACAGAGACCCTCCAAGAACAGTAGTGTTAAAACATAACTACCATGGGCACATCAAGGCGTTTTGTTAAGCCTCTGTCTTGCTATGAAGATAGTTTTGACAGTCTGTGTATGTGTGTGTGTGTGTGTGTGTGTGTATGTGTCAGTCACTCTCTCTCTCTCCCTTACTGCTGCATCTCCGCCAGTGTCTCTTTATCTCTCTCTACGATTGCCCAATGTTGGTATTTACTGGACCATGAGTTCAGTTCCTCTTGCTCAACGTTGCCAACAGCCAATATGACATGCCCTTCCTTGGTCTGACCCAGGTCACCATAGCAACGGCACAGTGTCACCGTCTCCTAGGGTAAAATGAATAAAATAAAACAAAATGTCCCTGACCCACAGCTTGCACATGATGCAGGCACATAAATGTCACTTCCCTATAAAAATCACAGGGCCACATCATGGATGACAGAGATGGCAAAATGCCATTCACACCGTTTCAGCCCAAAACAATGCTGAAAAAGCATGTAGCATTAAGCTAGGATATACAGTACTAGATAGCCAATAAACATTACACTAGGAGGAGAACAGTAAACCTGACCTGGCAGACCACCTATCTACAAGGAGGAGGCTGTGTACACTGCATAGTTAGAAGAGTTGGAAACTATGGGGTGCAGCTGCATCAAAGGGGGTAAGGCACACACACAAAGGAGTGAAGTCATGTGGACTTGACTAGCGCTGCATTCAGTCCTTTCCCAAATAGCGGGAATTCCTGGTTCCCTCCAAGGAACCGCCACATACAGACCCCCCAAGCCCTCCTCGCTTACACCGCCTCAAGCACTGCACACACACACCATAGCTGGAATTCCAGAGTGGCACCCAAACTGCTGCAACAAGGGGTGCAGGGGTGGAGAGAGAGAAAAAGAGATAAACAGAAAAAGAGAGGCGGAGGGGGGGGCAGAGATACAAAAATAGATAATCAGACTGGTTCCTTATTTCCTTGTTCAGCACTAGGTCTTAGTTTCTGTGCTGAAACAGAGCTGGTGCTAACACTGCTAACTCTACAGCCCTCTACCTTTTGCCCAACCATTCCCCAGAATACAACACCAGGGAAGGGGTCCCCCTGCAACATTCACTATATCGATCCAAGCTGGGGGGCATGAGAGTGTGTGTGTGCGCCTCAATTCTATGCCGAGGTCAGGTTTTATCTGAAGGACATATCGATTTTTGTGTGTGGTAGTTTCTGTGTGTGTGTGTGTGTGTGTGTTTGTGTGTCTGTCTTAAAGTGAGAGTATGTGTTAGCCCCCAACAGAACCCAAAAAGAGAAAGGAGTCTGAGAAAGGATGAGAACTGTTGGGTGGTTAAGAGACAAAAGGGGGAAGTAAAGCGAATAACATACAAAAACCAGGGATTTCATCAACTTACTGCCAGAGAGATTAATAAAAAGCAGAAGAAGTTCCACTCCATCACCCAACCAGAAGCTTCCTCTCTCGGAGCCGTAGGGAGTTTCAAATCTCCCCTCATCATTATAATATATCTCCTTGTATCTTAGTGTGTGTGTGTGTGTGTGTGTGTGTGTGTGTGTGTGTGTGTGTGTGTGTGTGTGTGTGTGTGTGTGTGTGACAGCTATAAGACTGGCGACAGTAAAAGTGAACAAACAAAATATAAGATACCGAACAACTCAGTGTTTCCCTTCCCAGCAAGGTGTCTCTGAAAACGACCGAGATTAGCTGGTGGTTAGACGTGTCCCTCCCTGAAAGACAACACAACACCCGCTCTGCAGTGGAACATTCACCATACTGCTAAAGCTGATGAGATCCAGCATGTGTTTGGACAGATATAATATATATATATACAGTATATATATTTACAGACAGAGACATATAGTTCTATATAGATAATGGGGGAAAGAGATAGAGGGATAGAGAGGGAAAATAAATAATAAACTAGAGTTAGCAAACACCTTTGGGTGCGACACTGAATCCAGTTCAGACAAGGTTACACATGGGGAGATGCCAGCAGCCATTCAGTGCACAAAATCACCACCTGGCTTTACTGGCACTGAAATTAGCATGCGTTTGCACACAAGCCTAGTGCACATGCAGACACGCACACACACACACACACAAAAATGCATACACACATTCACACACACAAACAAAAAGACATGCTCGCAGGGACATCCACACACAGTGTTCTCATCAAAGCAGATAAAAGGCATCGTGAGGATCTTATGATTAGATCAAGCTGTGAAGCAGTTTAATGAGATGAGAAGCCGTCATCCACATGGGTCCGTAGGTTACTACCTCACAAAGATTTTGAATCTCTCTCACACCCTCTATCTATTCCCAAAACATGTTTTTATTATTTGTCGAAGAGAAACTGGCCGTAAAGGGGTCATTGGAAAAAAATGATGAAATCATTCACCCTGCATGTCGTGTGTGTGTGTGTGTCACCCCATACTTGAGCAGGTGGTCCTTGGTGCTGCGTGTCTTGGTGAGGAATCTCTCTGACAGCTTCTCCAGGTTGCGGCTGTAGTCCATCTCGATCTCAGCCTTCTTCCGGAAGAAGTCCTGCAGGTCCTGCAGGAGCTGCACCCTCAGCTCACACTGCTGGTCCAGACACTTGAGCTGCTCCACCAGCTGGGCACGGATCTCTGCCAGGGGTAGACAGACAGAGAGAGAGAGAGACAGAGAGACACACACAGACAGAGAGAGAAAGAGACACAGGCAGACAGACAGAGACAGAGAGAGAGAGAAATAGGAGACAGTGACACAAAGGGTAGACAGATAGAGGAGGGGAGAGGAAGGGGGATGTTGTAATTAGCAATTTCCCAAAAGCCAAGTACAAAAGGAAGATGTACAAATGACAACATACATCAATTCATTCATAAGTCTACAATACGCAGCATTGACATCTACAATTTATTTCCTTTGCGAGGAACCCTTCCTGCCTATAAAAAAGGCAATCGAGCATTGGCAAACTAGATGCAGAAACTGCAGTTCACAGCATGGGGCGCTCTGATCAACGTGCGTGCCATAACAATGTGCAAGACATTAACCCCCCCCCCCCCCCCCCAGAAGTCTACCAGAAACACCTGGAGGAGCCCAGACCTAGGCCTGCAGGGCCCAGCTGGATTCTCCACCAGCCCTGTGTAACACAGACACCCTGTCGGCTGCTTCTTCTGCTTTTCCTGACATCCATGTGCCATCATCATCTATTCTCTACCCCGGCACACAGCTCCACAGATCTCCAGTGGCAGCCATTTATCCCGGCTTATCGCTTTTCATTCGCATCCTCTTCCTCCCTCTCATCCTCTTTCTCCCTCCCTCCCTCACACTGCACTCAAGTCGGGCCTCAAATTAATAGAGAGCACTCACACTGGGTTACAGTATTAAATCACTGCTTAGCGAAAAAGACCTCCGGAGGGTACGCTAATACACAATTGTGGCATTTTGCTGCATGGAGGATGTGCGTATACAAACAGAGGTGGGCACACACACACACACACGTTGTAAATAAGCTGGATCAGTTGTGACAGCTGACAGACTAATGCTACACTCTTACTGCTTCCTGCCAATACCGAGACGACTACCCACGCCTGCTTTCAAACGGGATAGAACACACACACACACACACACACACACACACACACACACACACACACACACACACACACACACACACACACACACACACACACACACACACACACACACACACACACACACACACACACACACACACACACACACACGAAGAAAGGGATAGATATTACAAACTGAAAGTCTGTCAAGCTCCAGCATGCCCGTCATGGGGCATCCATCTATGCTAGCTCTTAATCTCCTACCTTTGCACCTTTGGCTGTGGAGAAAGCAGATGGCTTTGGCCTCCATTGTGGCTGCTGCACCATGCAGAAACACCCTTACACCCCACCAGCAGAAACACTGATAAAAAATAAGCAGAGTCGTCTGCCCGGCTCACAGGGTCTTTCGATGCAGTCTTTGTTGTCTATACCAGCTGAGAGTGCAGTTTCCACTGAGTGCCACAAAGAGAAGTGGGATTTTTTCAAATGAGTCTGCAAATACACATCAAGCCAACGCTCCTCCCCGAGTTTTTGCTCCAGCACAGGCAACTTCTCTCTTTCCTTTGACCCTGGGGGTGTCTGACAACCGCAACCACACACGGAACCACACACACAAACACCCACCCACCCATAAACAGACACACAGACACAAACGCACACATACACACCCACCCATAAACAGACACAGACACTCACACACCCACCCATAAACAGACACACGGGCATGAGGATTACAACAGGACCCCACGGCCTTCTTCTCAGTCATTCTTTAGTTGATTAGAGGCCAGAATCTGGGACGTTTTTCTCCCTTCCCTCTGGTGGGGGGTGATGACATCATTAGATTAAGCCCAGACAGACGTACGGTCACACACATGCTCCATGTGTAAAAAACTAAGAGACAGATACCTACAGATTGTATGTGTTAATGACTTCGTTGGAACACATGCTTTTGCAACATGTGTTATTGTCTGCCTATGTGTGTGCGTGTAATTTGCTGATCACACGTTGTTGTCAATGATGGGAAGTGAGTCACCGTCCCGCCTCTCAGGGGTTCAACACAAGCACCCTAAGTCTGTAATTACACACACACAAACACACAGTAGCTAGTTAGCAGAAGGTAGCTAGTTTAAGAGATGGCATGGGGAAGCTTAAATCAACAGCAGAGGGGGGAAATTACAGTAAGTGACGCCACGCGACCCCAATGTGCAGCGGAGAGTGAAGGAGTAAAGACACGGAAAGGGAGACTATTCGTGTGGTTGGGGAGGGGGGGTTCTTTAAATGTGTTTTAATGGATATCAAATTTATTTAATGGGTGTTGCATGCTCAAGCAAACCTCCCCCTGGCCGTGCTACACCCCAAACCATCACTACTTTCATCACCCAGACACACTCAACACAAGATCCACCACACCAATGTTGAAGCATAGAAATGGCTTGAAATGGTTCAACAACTAGTCTCCACGGGTCCATACAATCTGACATCTGTCCATCTGTCAATCCTATGGATCAGCACTGTATCCATCTGTCAATCAATACAGAGGCAAACAACAAGTATTGTTCAAGCAGAAGATTCACACTGAGTCCATGACTTTAATCTATTAAACGGTCAGCAGCCTTGGTACACACTGGGAACTCAGGACAATAACTGGAATGTGACTCCTACTATCCCATGGCCACCGACATAGCCCGCTCATATTTTCCAAGGCAGATGAGAGAGAGCGCTTTCTTGTGAAAAGGGGATCTGGGAATCTACTTGCTGATGTACTTTCCTCCTTTGTTCCTCCTTCTTCTCTTGTTCCTTCTGTAGTGCTTTCTGCTAACTCTTATAACTTCTGGTAATGGCCCCAATGCTACGCCAACCAAAATCACATGGAGCAGCTGGCTACCAAAGCTAGTAAACACACATGGGGTGGGGAGTGGGGACAATGGGGAACAGGAAGCTGTGGATTCCAGTGTCCCCATGAGGAGTAAGAGTGTCTTCTTTCGTATGACATCACATGTCCAGTTTACTATCACGTAGCCATCTCAGCGTCGCCAGGTCCAGTTCAAATGGTAGCCTGTGGTAGTCGCATCGATTGATGATGTGGTCTGCTGTTTGCTCAGGTTCCCCACATTCGCAGGCAGCACTGTCAGAGAGACCCCATTTTCTCATGGAAGACTTGAAGCATCCCACGCCTGTTCGCAGCCGATTTAGTGTAGTCCATTGTCGGCGTGGCAGTTCTTCACCCTTGACTCCTCCACCAGGGCCCCAGATGTGGCGGTGGAGTCGCGTGGGCTCAGAAATCTCCCACTCTGCCGTCCAGGACAAGGTGAGCCATGCCCTTCTTGACTGTCCCTCTGGAGCCGCTTGCAATAACCTCTGTGCCGCCAGGTTGTAGTGCTGACGTGAGACCAGTCTACTAGGGGGCGCTACCGTGGTTGTTGTCAGGTGCAGCAAGTGCTCTTTATGCGTCTTGGCCTTTCTTGCCAGGGCGTAGGTGGCGGCTTCCCTTCTGATGGCAGCAGGGGCGATCCCGGCTAGGACAGGGAGCTGGCTGACCGGCGTGGACTTTAGGCAGCCTGTCACCGTACGGAGCGCGTTGTTTATTGCCACATCCACCTTCTTTGCGTGTGGACTCCGCAGCTCTGCTGCAGAGAAGACCAGGGCCTGGGTTACTATCCGTAGCATCTTGGCGTCGGCTCCCCATGTTGTACCAGCGAGTCGACGGATAAGCGCTGCCAGTGATGTTACCTTGGCCTTGACTTCTTCTAGGTGTTGTTTGAAGCCCAGCGTATGGTCCATCTTCAAACCTAGGTACTTGGGAGCTTGCTGAAATGTTAGTCGCTTGTTGTCGACAAACACGTTCAGTTCTCTTTTTGTCTCCTTGTTGTTGAGGTGAAAGGCTGCCGATACTGTCTTGCCTATACCAAGCTGAAGTTGCCACTTCCTCAGTTATGTGGTTAGGGTTCCCATGTCACGGTTGAGTCCGTCCTCAGTCGTAGTCCATGAGGATGTTTGGAGCAAGATAGCCAGGTCGTCCGCATAGCCGTACTTCCTTGACTCAGTCACTGGAGGGTCGTGGATGTAGATGTTAAATAGCATCGGTGCAAGGACTGACCCCTGCGGCACACCGTTCTTTATTCTTCGCAACCTGCTCTGCTGACCGTCACTGGTCTTGAGGATGAAGCTGCGGTTCGCCAGAAGCTCCATGATGAAACACACTATGTGCTTCTCAGGGATCATCTGCAGCAGCTTCAGGTAGAGACCACGATGCCACACTGTGTCGTAGGCGGCAGTTAGGTCCAGGAGCACCACTCCAGCTTTCTCTGTGTTGGCAGTTGAAGTCACCTGCATAGATGGTTGGTGCAAGAAACAGCGGAAGCGATGTCATCGTCAGTGCTATTGGTGGAGGCTTGTATTTGTTTACCACGGTAGTTTTGTCTACCCTTGTGGTCAGCCACTCGATTTCGGAGCCAGGTGTCGATTGGCTTGCTGGTGACCAACTGATGTCTGTCTTAACGAAGGTTGCAAGACCATGTTGTTTACTGTGTATTGAACCGGCGAGAAGGAACCCAGGCAGCTTCAGGTGATCGTCAGCTGTCTTGTGTGTCTCTTGTAGGAGCACCACTGATACCTTGCTTGCATCGGCGAGCGGAAGGATGACATCAAGTTTGGCGAGTGTTAGGCCCTTGACGTTGAGTTGGAGCACTGATATTTGTCTGTCGGTATGATGTCGCGTTGACGTCATTAGTTTCCCAGGTTGTGGGCCTGGTACTTGCAGGGAAGGCCGCTTGAAGGCTGATGTCATCTTCCCCCTTAAACTCAAGTAAGAGTTTGAAAGGTCCAAATTTACAAGATATGTCCAGCTCATTGTAACTTTATTGTTGTTTCTTTGTCCAACTGCAGGTTACACCAAAAATCTATATATTAAAACATAAAATAAGAATAACTATTTATATATAGACAGATAGACAGCAAAAATTTAGAATATAAATAGAGATATAAATCCATACAGTCTAAATTTCTGTGTTCTCCTCTGAGTGGACTCTAGTCGAGATTAAAGTAGGACTGAGCAACCTAATGGATTTCCCTTTCACTCTCTCGGACGCTATTTCGCCCCAGACAGTCCTCTTGATCATTCATTATTGATTTGTTTGTTTAGCAGGACACAAAGAGAAACAGAGAGGAAGAAACACTGAAATGAGATAGACAGAGAGAAGAGGGGTGATGGATAAATCTTTTTTTTCTGAATGTCTTTTTTTTTATGTACGTTTGTCAAGACATATTTGACTTTGACACATCTTGTCTGCATTCTGTGTAAAGTCATGTTCAATGCCATCCTGCTCCTAATGTGCTTATCTTGAGCCTCGGTTACACTTTGTTTCATTGCAACTTTTGTGATCGGATGCGCCCGATCATAACACAGGTCTGACGTCCAGACTGGACACCCTAACCCTTGAATGTGAACTCTGTGGCCGAATCTGTGTTCGGATTTCACTTTCCCGCAAAAATACTTTCTGGTTAAATATATCTAAATGAAATGGTGTTTGGGAGAGAAGCCCTTATGATGATCTTGCTGTATAAAATAGGTTAATTCACCAACGTTTTGTAGCGGGTAGGTGGAGGCGCATTCGACAACTTTTACAACAATGACCTCATCGGGATGTGGTCTAGCTCATCAGATCACAACGTGAGCAAGACCCATCTCGGACTAGACCAGACAGTTAATGCGTCCTCTTGCAATCGAATGACTAAAGTTGCATCGAAACGACAAGTGTAACGGTGGCCTTGTATTAAGTTGTTATTCACTTCATCACCGTATCTTGTGTGAAGACAAGTCAATATGTAGTGAAGTGATCTATAGCAGCAGTATGTTGAGAGTTGCCGTTCTTGCCTAAAACCTTGTGTAAGACTTCCTTCTGACTAAGAGAACCAACCCAGCTGTTCATTCCTGTGGTTCTTGCAGTGGACCTGAGCTGAAGCGGACATGACAGCGCTGATGGAAGAGACACCTGGCCTGTAGGCTGTGGTTTAATCTAGAGAGAGGAGCCACAGATTACCGCTTCCATTCACCATATATCTCAACACAACAAAAGCGCACACACACACACACACACACACACAGTGTCCAAGCTGTCAAGTCACACGTCACCCCAAACGCACACACGCAAAAGAGAAGGTCAAATAGGCAGATAAAGGGAGATATACCAGGTACCCTAAAATAAATGCGTGTTCCCTTTTTGTTGAAGTACTTGTGTACCACAGCGTTTGATTTCTCAGAGTGCTCAGCCTGATAACAACACAAGGGGTCCAATTGTATGTCTTGTGTCTGGGTGTCAGCACAAGCTCATGTCTGCCTGCTCTGTCAAGCGGCACGGCCTGGTGTCCCCAGTGCTGTCGAGAGCACTGTGCGACCACCTGGCCTCCATCCTCCTCACCCATCCTCACAGATGCCAGCCCCCCCCCCCCCCCCCCCCCCCCGGTTGTTGCCCAGAAGGCCAAAGTCAAAGGCTCAGCAACAGAGACATTGTAATAGGCTTGTTCAGTCGGAACATCAACAGACTCCTAAATGTCAAACCATCGTTTATTATGGACCTCATTCTAATTCCAGTCACACTGGATTCTGTCTGCAGCTTTCAGTTTGTCAACTGCTTGTAAACCCCTTTTTATAAAAGTACATTCCCTGCATGTTGTGCCACGGTAGGGAACCTTACCTTGCTGGTTGGCTCAGGTGATTATGACCTGTTCATGCATTTAACCTGGTGTGAACTGTGTGTAAAAGTGCCATACCATACCTAACCCAAGGAACCTTGCAGACCTTAAATGAACCGGAGATTCACAATTCACTTTGCATTCTGGATTCAAAGCATGTAAACTCTATAAAGCCTCATTCAAAGAATCACACTAATTTACAGAGACAGTCTGAGATTGGTTCAGCAGACAGAGATGAGATCAGTGAAAACTCCCCTTTCAAAAGGTCATGTTGGATCCGGCCAGCCATTGTCTGGAGATATTCCTAAAGCCACTGCAAAGGGCATCTGGTTTCCCAAAACCATTACCTTGTGCTCTCTTTTGATGAGCCAAACACTGATCCCAATATCTTTAAATATGCTTAAAGGACCAGAAGGGATGATCTCAAAATGCCCCGGAGGATCTGACTGTTGGCACTGATGGAGCCAAGGTCAGATCTTGACACAGTGTATGATTAGGTCAGACCAGACACCAATCTGGTCAATTTAAATATTTCTACTTCACAACGGCAGAGATGTCCAGATGTCCTAGGTGTCCTTGTCACAGACTCTCTGCTGTTCACCAGAGTTCCATGATGGTAGTGGGCCACCTAGTCCTATTAGTAGCCCTACCAGGTTGACAGCACCACAGGAAGCTTATCCTTGCATTAGAGATGTCGAGCAGTGCGGGCAGCTGTTGTGAACCCCCCCCCCCCCCCCCCCCCCCCCACCCCCATGTTCATCTCTAGAGAGCGCTACACCTGGAGCTTCTTGTGTCTGACAGGTATTCCTCTGACAATAATTGGGTATGGGCTACCAGAGTACTGGTAGTTCAACCATTTGCTGCTCATGCTGACATGTCCTTCAGTTTGCCTTTACCTTTCTTTGCTTTTCATTCTCTCATATCACATAATGGAATGTAACTGACATGTAGTCATTCCAAATATTCATTATAACGGCCAAGTTTGGTTGATTTTAGAAGACGATGAACAAATATAAGCCAAGGCTGCATTTTTGTCCCCCATCAACATGTTCATTTTCAACAACTCTACTCTTTTATTTTTTTGTATTGCAGTATGGTGAGAGATTGAGTTTTACCCATTGTTTGTTGCTCCAGGGGCTGATACTGCAGCACAGATAAGTGTGTGTGGAGAGGGGAGGGGAGGGGAGGGGAGTGATGGATTAGCAGTTGTACCACTGTAAGCTCACACACTATTGTCCTCATAAGAAAATAAAAGACAGAGCGTGAGACAGGGCGAGCAGACATATAGTAAAAGGGGCACGAGTGTACCAGTGTGCGTGCATGGGGAGAGGGCTGGGGGTGGGGTGGACATGGTGAATAATATGTCCATTCATTCCTGCACTCACAGGAAGACAGGACGGAGAGACAGGAAGACAGCAGGAGCAGTTCATTGGTAGTAGGGGAGCAGAGGGGAAGAGAGAGTGGGGGCACTAAAACAACTACAGGAAGTGTGTATGTGTGTGTGTTAAGACTAGACCCAAGGGCGGAGGGTGCAGGAGGCCTTATACCCCCAGATGGGGGGGGGGGGGGGGGGGGGGGGCAGCCTCCCTCTCCAAGTGAGAGAATGGGAGTAAAAACAGGCAGTAATACAGTACAAACTTAACTCTGAACCTGAAACCGAGTGTGTGTGTGTGTGCGTGCATTGATTGGGGAACATGTTTTTCAGGCAGTTTAGTTGGTAGTTTGAAGCCTTAGGTCAGTAGGGGTTGTGCGGCCTAATACGATTCTTTAGCAAGGTGGAATCTATTAGTTCCAGGCGTGCGCGCACACACACACACACACACACACACACACACACACACACACACACACACACACACACACACACACACACACACACACACACACACACACACACACACACACACACACACACACACACACACACACACACACGGAGAGTAGAGGAAGAGATAGAGTTACAGTACAGTAACGGTTTGAGGGAAAACTGTTGCTGGAATGGAAAGATTCCAACCAATGCCTTTTCCATAGTTCCTGGACCTTTCCTCTCAAAACAAACACACACACACACTTGGGCCTTTCCTTTCACACGGAATTCAATGTTTTCAGGGAAAGCAGTGTCGCCTTAAAGGAGGCAAGTTAACAGGCCTAGACTATTTTTTTGACAAGGAAAACCCAGAGACAGCCAAATCACAGTGGACTTGCATTACTCTAGTAGGAGCGAGAGGTTGGGTGAGAAATATAAGGGGGAGGGGAATTGAGGAAAAGAGATTCAGGGTTTGTATTAACCATCAAAAGCACATTCTTTTTTTTTTCTTTCTTTTTCTTTTTTTACCTAGCACCGTG
>JACYXH010000363.1:5367149-5374649 GCA_026745465.1 Lota lota
GCTAACGGCCACTAGGGGACCTCCTAAATCTATGGACTTTACAGGTTACAGTCCACCAACTTTAACTCTATGAGCTCTATGACCGGTCCGCGCCCCCCCCACCTTTAAGGGGCGGGCTCCAGCAGGAAAAGCTGGAGGCCGGAAAACAGTGAGACAGGTAGCGCGCAAAAGTAAAAGTGGAACCGAGAGTGGTACGAGAGACAGAACGAGAAACAGAACGAGAGCAAGACAGACATTACGAGAGCGAGACAGTTTGTGCAAAGGAAGTTTTCACGACAGTTTTCACAAGGTAGGCTGATTACCGTAAAATTTAAGCAGCCGTGTTGCTGCAACTTTAGGCTTACGCGCTTACTGTCGTGTTACAGGCACTTTATTTTGCTCTTAAAAAAAACACATTTAATTTAGCCATTGATGATTCCTGCAGAGGTGCAGCTGAGAGCATCAGGGTTGCCGGTAACGACAGCCAGCCAATGGAATACAGCCACCATTTTACAACCAGCCAACACTGACTCTCTTCTCACACAGAGCAACAATATTCCACCAACACCCACACCCCCACTCTCTGCACAGATGCTGTGCCATGGCTCGTCATCAGAGGCACAGCTCAAATCTGGCAAGGGGTGGGGGGGAAGAGAGACCCACTTCCAGATGAATATTTTAACCATGCCTTAACGCATGGCAAGCTTTTCCATGGAGAATGTACAGCCAACAGTTTTCTGCTGTGCATGCATGCATTTCCATGTGTCCATTTGAAGACCGCATTCCACCATTCAGCTCCATCAATCCTCCTGCTTGGTTGTTTTTTCACTCCGCTACTCCCACACCCTAAATCCCTGGCGTTTGCAGAGACAGAAAGAGTAAGCAAAGTGGGTTTGGAGAAAGTGGGCCAAGAGGCACGTGGAGGCATAAAAACCCCCCCACACACATAGACAGAGACAGAGAGAGAGAGAGGCTCCACACCTAAGCAGAATGAAGTACGCAACAGGAAGACAGAAGAGTGGGAAAACAGCAGGGAAGAGAGAGATTGTCGTTTCTCTCTCTCTCTGCTCCCAGTGGCTGTGCTGTAGCCGCAGGCTCTTCAACTGTGTGTACGTTTCATAAGCTTTGTTTTTTTCTAGTTTTTCCTTTAACGTGGTTTTCTTAACAACAAGACCAAGGGAAAACATGGTAAAACTTGTTTCGGCGTTTATAAGGCTGGGAGGGTGAAAAAACCAAGGATGAGAAACGCATGCCTGAATGCCATTATGCTGGGTACATTATACAGGATAAATAGCCCAATTTCGTGCTAGATTTTCCCTTCTGACTCTGGTCAGCAACGTCCCAATTTTTGGACCGTTCTAACAATTTCTTTGCCTGATTATCCTGTGGGGTGGTATATGTTAAGATTGTATTTTACTTCCCCAAATCAGATCGGGCCGCACCGATTTGAAATCATAAATACTTAACATATTTACAATCTGATATCCTGTAGTGTGGGGGGAACCCCAATGACTGCGGGGGGGGGGGGGGGAGAATCTGGGTGATGGGAGGGAATGGCTACAGTGTCCTACTTCCTCTGACAGGAAGAGCAGGATCAACATTCTGGAGTCCTGCTATTCACAGCTTAACTCTACCATGTCACATCCCGTCAACAGACAAAGCAAGGCTTGCTCATTGAAATACACAACATTGAAGTGGAATGAACAGCGATCAGCTAGACTGAAAATGAGGAAATGATAGATGGAAGGAACTTGATAGAATCTGAGCAGCAAACATTTAGATTTGTCATCTTTCTACGTTACTTTAGTAACTCCAACACAAATACTGCAGCAGCAAGACAGAATGTGGTGGCAGAGAGTCAAGATAGGGGACTGGAGGTGGGACACAACAAGAGACAATAGCAACATGACGTCCACGGAAACAATAGCAGCTATTATTGGTCACCCTGTGTGTGTGTGTGTGTGTGTGTGTGTGTGTGTGTGTGTGTGTGTGTGTGTGTGTGTGTGTGTGTGTGTGTGTGTGTGTGTGTGTGTGTGTGTGTGTGTGTGTGTGTGTGTGTGTTCACTTGTTACCAGGTGCGTGCCAGTGTCATTTAGACTGGATTTCACTTCTGCAATCAGAAAGAGAAAATCTGTTTCTGCTTCGGATTTCACAAGTCACCACACAAAAAATGAACTCCTACTCCCAGCATCCAATGACTGAGATCGCAGTTCCAGTGAAAGGTCACCCAGAGGTCCCTACAAACTACTTCTCCTGGAGTTAGAGGGGAGCACTTTGCAAAGCCCCAGCCTCCATTCCCATCAGTCCCTCCTCCAGACAAACACTCAGGTTGCTATGGAGCACAGCGTGATGATAGTCTGGGAACACCCTGACCCTGAGCCACACACGCACACACACATGCACGCAGTACTGAAACTAAACGAAAAACACATACAATTTGCTCTGTCATGCTTAAAAGAAACATAATCACACAACCGGCTTGGTGAGCATTTCATAGCATTAACATGATTTATTTAATGGGATCCTAACTTGGGTCATTTCAGCCTGCTAAAGCCCTGGTTAACTGGGGACATGCGAACAGCACAATAACTATAAACAAGGCACTGCCATACTCTAAGATTGTATGCACACACCTCTGTTAGCTAGACTAGGAAACATTTCATTTACATACTACTGGATGTTATGCTCAACATAGCACTCGGCTAAGTTCCACCGAATTTTGCTATATTGTCCAGACATTGGCTTGAATTGCAGAGAATGAAGCCTTAGCTAGACTAGGCAACACATGATCATTCCCATACTGGTTGTTCTGCACAACATTAGCACGAGGTTAAGCTACACTCTTTTCTTTACATCTCGTTGAATGCTGGAGCCTGACTGCCCTGGGACAAGCATGAAACACACACACACACACACACACACACACACACACACACACACACACACACACACACACACACACACACACACACACACACACACACACACACACACACACACACACACACACACACACACACACACACACACACACACACGACCCTTAGACCCATGACAGCGCTGTTACCATCGAAATAGTGACCATCAGAAGATGGCTCCAGCGTCACGACACCAACAGGCGTGGGTAGGAGAAATGTGTGCCCATTAGCGGCACCTATAAAGGCCTTTTTTTCTGGGTGATCTGCGGCCATGTGGGCTTAACACATTGACTCTCACCCGGTCCTTTACAACACTTCTTTGCTCTCTATTGTGCAGCATACCGTGGACAGACCCACCCTTTCCTCTCAGCCCTGGCCACCTCTCTGGCCCGTCGGAGACCCTGCCCCATCACGATTGGGGAAGACGATGAGATTAGATGAGAGGGGGGATGAGACCAGATTGTGAGCTCCAGCACAGAGAGCCGTCACACTGAGGAGTTGTGAGTGAGAGACTGAAAATCACAGCGCAGCAGTGGGGGGGGGGGGGTGAGTGAGAGACTGAAAATCACAGCGCAGCAGTGGGGGGGGTTGAAGCCATAAAAAAGAAGAAGCCCAACAAGAGTGAACTGGACTTTAAAGAAAGATATAGCAGGAAGGGAGACTGAGGGATGGGGTGCAGCAGATTTGTGTTCTTCGATGTGCTGTTGAATTATTGATGCCACCACAGTTCTGAAAGGCAACGGGGGGGGGGGGGGAAGAGAGAACGAGTAACATATTTCAGGGTGCAATTCGCCCATGAAACACACACCGCTGTCAGAACACACCAGATAATGATGTTTTGACACATAAACCCGTGTACACCTACATATACTGTATCCAAGCAGCAGTGATCTATCCCCTCCCAACAGTATGTGAATGTTTGAGTTGTGAACATATTTCAGGTGCAATTGCGCCCATGAACGAACACTACCGCATGTCCGAACACACCAGATAATGATGTTTTTGACACAAAAACCCGTGTACACCTACATATACTGTAATCCAAGCACAGTGATCTATCCCCTCCCAACAGTATGTGAATGTTTGAGTTGTGAACAGCACCCCTGGGGGGGTTTATGTTGCCAGCGGCAGGGGGAACTAACCTTGAGGTCAAAGGTTGGATGAGACCAGAAAGAAAGTTTAAAAAATAAATAGAGGAAAAGAAAAATAGAGAAGAGAAAAGACGAGAAAAAGAGAGAGAGAGACATGTGGCTCACACCTGTCCTGGCTCACTGCTTTCTCTGACAGAGACAATCCTCACAACCATCACTGTGCAGATATAAACCGAGGGGGATGGGGAAAGAGAGAGGGAGCAAACGCGAGCAATGGTCAATAAAACCGTTGTTGTTTCAATTCTAACGTCTGAGAAACTACAGAGTTTTACTTTGCTTTCATCCTCTCTCCTGCTCCGTTTTCGTCTTTACCCGAACGGCTCCCTTCCTTTTACGCTGATGAAGCCTGTTTGATCTAGTAGAGACCTGCTGTTCTGCGTCTCTCGCTCTCTCTATGTCACACACACAAAAGAAAAAAAAAATCTGGCAACATTCTCCCACAAGCACCGAATACCAGCCGAATAGTTCATGAATTTATAATGGCCTTGATGCCAATCGAGGCTCCGCTGAGGACAGTTGCGTTCTGTGAGTGTGTGTGTGTATGTATGTATGTATATGTGTATGTGTGTGTGTGTGTGTACCACTTGGAATGTGAGCTATGACATAGTGAGCCAGAGGACACTGGCCATCATTGTCCTTTGTAGTGTGAAAGGGGGAGGGTGGGGGGCACAATGGAGTGAGACACTGCCAGGGACCTGACTCACTCATAGGCGCTATAGGGAGCACACACACACACTCACACACACACACACTCACACACACACACACCACCACCAGGTGGGATGCCATGGACAATGGCAACAGGACACTCAGAGGGCACAATAGCTGTCATTATCTGTCGCCCTCATGAAAACAACAAACGTTTAACACAATCCGTTTTGGTGATCTCCATGCAGTGTTGTCTTTTCTGAAAAAGGTATTCATTCAAAACAGGAATATTTTCATTCAGTATTTGAGTATTTGTCACAGACCATGATGGTTCTGATGAACTCGGACAGAGGATCTGATATTTTAAAAAGAAGGGGAGAGGTGGTAATTTATAAGGGTCTGTATTGACGTTTCAGCAGCGATGGGAATCCACTAGAGACTGGGAACCTCTCCCTGCATTCCTCCACTGGAATACCCACATCTCATGACAAGAGCCACTCTTTACAATCAGCCACTTAGCCCCGTGCCCTCAAAACAGCAGCCTGTACCACATGCACACAAGTGAACATAGATGCGCACATAGATGCACACACACACACACACACACACAAAAATCATAGTTAGTGAGGAGAAATAGCATGTGAAAATAATAGTGAAACAGCAGCACACCATAATATTATATATATTTGCCGGTGGATGAAGTAATAAATTAATGACTAAATGTTTTTCCAGCTTTTAACACAGAGACAATGAGTTTTTATCTGTGGCTCGGCTCTGGGGCAGGCCCGAACAGCTAGAAAAGGAGCAGAAGGAGAGGGTCCCTCTGTGTGGAACATCTAGATATGGAATGTAGCATTCAGCTCCACCTCGACACAGCCCCCCTGCAAAGCACGGGCCACTGCACAACAGGAATGTGTGTGTGTTCCCATTTCTGGGCTCTGTTTGGAGCACATGGACTGAGTTGGAATGCGGTGATAGAGAGGGTAGGGGACAGGGGTGAGGAGAGGAGGATGGCAGTGAGGTGAGGCAGAAGAGGGGGTGATGGGGAAGGAGAAAGGAGAGTGATTAGGGAGGGTCATCCCACCATGCAACCCAGCACATGGCGCACACATTCTATCCCAGGCACTTCCTGGATGGGCGGAGCCAATTGACACTGCCCTCTAAATCTGCTTAAGGACCTACTACACACAGGCTTCTGCAGAGAGGGCGTGTAGATTAGGGGGGACAAATTGTTCAGGTAGAAATGGAGGGAAGTGACTGTAGCCGTCTTTTACCCATTGGGAAGGTTGAGCGCCATGTTAGGTTATCCGCTGTGGCAACAACATGCTTATTTCACAGCCCTGGGACATGCTTAAACATGTACGAGAGAACAGCACATTTCAGCCTTTGGGTCTTACCTTACACCCCCCCCCCCCCCCCCCCCCCCACACACACACACACACACACACACACACACACACACACACACACACACACACACACACACACACACACACACACACACACACACACACACACACACACACACACACACACACACACACACACACACACACACACACACACACACACACACACACACACTTCTGGCCATAGAAAGAGAAAGGCAGGTGGCAGCAGAGCTGTTAGATGAATATCTGGCCTCGGGAATGAGCTGCTGCATCCAAAACTTCAAACACATAATGACAGCGACAACAAACATAGCATACTTTAGGCTAGGGTTCCACGTCAGGCCTTGGTACCAGCATCGACGTGTCAGGGCAAAACCCTAATTACAAAACACACACACACGCACGCACGCCAGTGCGCCTACACACAGGCGCGTGCGTGTGTGTGTGATCACTTATAATGAGCAGCCTGGAATGTGAGGACAATCCTCCTGGGGATTGTGTGACAGACAGGCGACACATCTGTTTGCTCATCCTAAGGAGCTAGTCACCTGCAGTGATCCTCAGCCTAAGCTCATTACGGTAAACATTGGAGTGTATTTTAGTTGGCTTGTGTCTGTGTGTGTGTGTGTGGCCATGTGTTACTTTCTGCGGTAGGGGGTTCGTACGGTACATACAGTACATCTGGTTTGAGTGAAAGGGTGAGGGGATAGCAAAGGACTATAACATGGGAGGGAAAGTACTAACTCTTTACCAACCTTGTGTGTCAGGGAGCCAGGAGTCGTCTGATCACATATATACACACACTTGCCCATACTCTAAGTTGATGTGCATTAGCCACATACTTGTGTATGATTTGTTCGTTCATATTCATTCATACAAATAACATAAGCCATGCCCTGGAACAGGACATCTGTAATGTCGATTGCAAGATGTGATGTCACTAGGAAATTGGAGGAGGAGATTGGGTGAGGAGAAGATGATAAAGAATAGGAAGGATACACTTCCGTTTCTATATCTGTGATGAGGTACATACTAGCTCTTATCCTGCATCTTCAAAACTAAAGCCAAAAGAAGAGTGTCGTCACCACACCAGTACTGACAGCTTGCGAGGGACGCATCGTTTAATCCCCCTTTTTGTCATTGCCGAGAGCGGGTCTATGATGATCCATTGGCTTCAGCGACAACAACCATCCCTACAATCTACCCCGTTAGCGCAGACTCAGCACTCTGATGGGCTCCCCTGCCGACCCAGCCTCTACTGCAGTCATTCGACCAAATCAACAGCGCATCTAGTGGGGACAGTTGCTCTTCCGGAGGGTGAGAGCTTAACGACGAAAAACACCCAAAATAGCAGAGATTCTTCCATCGGTGCATCCTTACAGCAGATGAGCAGCAGAAGGAACACGGTGTCCT
>JACYXH010000363.1:5379649-5394649 GCA_026745465.1 Lota lota
TAAGGAAAGAAGAAAGAAAGCCATGAGCGAGCCAGAGAGCAATAGTTATGTACGACGAGAGCACAGCGAAGTGTGCATCTTGACAGCCGAATCAATTCAGCGGGGGTCGATGGACAAACACCATATTGTCCATCCTCCTGAGCCGCTCAGCAGACACTCCTCACAATTCCACGTGGACAGGGAACGCCTCTACCGCTGCTGCCGTGCACAAACACACGGCCACAGAGGGACACCTGGACAAAGACTGCTTACAGGACATACGTGTATTAAAATGGCCTTACATTTATTAAAATAAGTTTGGAATGGTGTATATCTACAATCTTCTTAGACCAAACTCAATAGTTTACACACCTCCTCCACTACAACCAGAAGCCTTGAAAGAATGCAGCAGACTCTCAGGAGAACAGCAGGTAAACTCTGTGTTAATCATATCTCAATACAACTTCATATAGAAGAGCCTACTCCATTCATTCTGGTCTTTACACATTGACAAGTGACAGTGGGTCTACAAGAGAATATCAGTGACAGCCACTAATTATCCACATATGACTGTCCATGTCCACAGGCCTGTCATACTCTAACTCTCATAATGTCCAAATCATGATGGGAGTCGTTGTTGAAGGGAAATAGGAGGGAGCAGAGTGGGGGTCTCATCTGCTAATCTTCCATCGCAAAATAACATTGGAATTGTGCTGTTCGCCATATGTGCAAAATCCTCTTATACTTGCCTCGGCTACACTGTTGGCATTATATATATATATATATATAGCTCAGTCTGATCAGATAAAGACAATGCCTCTCATTCCTGTCATTCTGTCCGATAAGGGTGTCAGACGGCAGAATAGGAGCAGGTAGATAGTTCAACTGCTCCTTTCCACCCCCAGGTCTCTTGCATGCTATTGTACTTCATTACTAGTTCTGGGTAAATAAGTGTGAGACTCCTTATAGGGTTACATGACGATTACCATCGTTTTAAAACTGTTTTTTTTTTTCGGACACATGGATACCCTTAGTAGCACAATTTACACTTGCAGCGCCTCGTGAACGCCACAGACATGCAGGCGCGAGAGAGAAAACGCCCTGCGTTGTTCCACCGGCATGTCGAATTCTAGCAAAGGGGATATAGCCTACGACCCACAAAAATGGATAGCCTTCACATGGGCCTCGTATATATTTAACTTTATTCAAAATATCTGCATATCAAACCACAATTCAACAATAATTTATCTTTCTTGACCGTATGTGCCGTAGCTGCAGACGCAGATGCCTAGTGATACATGATCATATTGTTTAAATAATTGAAGTCGTTCATGCCACAACCCAAAATGCTGAAAATATCATAATGGCATTTCACTGACCAAGAGCATTGACACTGGACAGATTTGCTGCTAGCTACGATCGAAACGAGTTGGAAAGCCCATGCAGTGAGATAAATGGGTACATTGTGTTGCATTGCATTTATTTGGATCAGTGTCCGACTATCAACAATATAGGCAGTTCAACGTGAACATCTGAAAAAGTTTACCTTTAACTTGAGTTTCATATTCGGCCACAATCTCCTTGTCCTTTCGGAATTTCGCCGGAGACGTCATTGCTGCGTTGTAGATCAAATAGGCGACTTGCCCCCGCAGTTAAGCAAATTGTTTTATCAATAAGTCAATTGTCCAGAAGTCCTACTGTAACCGAGTTGGAAAACACCACGGAAAATACGAGTTTTTACTCTGCCCGCGACTCTGTATTGTCTTTGTCGGTCTTCACTCGGGGCGCATTGTGAGTTTGGCGCTGCTGTATTCCCATTCGTGTGAATCCGTGCATTAACGCCTCCTCAAAAACTGTTACCATGCAGATAAAGTAAGGGGAAGGGAAGCTCATTCCTTTTAAGAAAATAAAAAACATATATTATACACGGCGACTGTGTCTACTCTGAGTCTAAATTGAAAGTTCGGTACTCGCCTGGTCTAAGTGACCACGAGTATACTCTGTCGTTCTGATCCTCCCTTGAGTGAGAAGAACGAGAAGGATGGCTGGTCATTGCGCAGGACAAGACATGCACAGACGCATTCACGCACAGACTGCATCCATCATTTGTTGGACTTTCCATCGACTGAATAGAAAAAGTTGCAGTCTATTATTGTCAATTCACAATCCTATTTGCCTACTACAAATTAAACATCACCAAAATACATGTTTTTAATATACAAATGTCGACTAAAGAACGACTAAATTAAATCATACATTTAAAGCTTACTTTTTCGGGACTATAATTGTAAGTGAAAATGACACTACATTAACCTATTAAGTGAACGAAAGTAATACAACATCTGGTATTAGCATTTAAATGTTATGTGCATTGGTAATATAGGATGTCTACGGTGTTGTTGGGAGACCCCGCAGATTCGATTGGCTGTGATTCAAATTCGAGACAGTAGGCCTTACGCCGGTATAAAATATAGGCCTATATATTTTGTATTGGGTATTAGACCTATTTATATTTATACACAATTCATGCAGTGTGACCATGGTTCGCTCTACCAGAACAGCAATCCCTTACTTTATATATTTTGGTTAAATATCTTGAAATATCCACCAGCTACTAAATTGCAAAAGTGTTATTGTATTTGCAAAAGTGAATAGTAGGCCTATTGTTCCTCTATTTTAATTTGTCAAATTCATTTAAATGTGTTTCCAGGGGGAAAGAGAATATGTGATCCTACGTCATATAATGCTGTCCAATAACGTGGCATATGGTGAATTATATCCAATCACAGTGCGTTGTGATGTCGTTTAAAGAATGTTTCAGGAAGTGTAGTCAAATACCAGGAAGTTATAAACAACAAAGCTGTCAGCTAACCATATAGCTGCGAGGTACATTCTGTCTTGATGAAAACCAACAATGCCAAACAAGGCTTGCTAAACGCTAATTAATGCGTTGTTGCTGAATTAATTCTAGACACATTATTAACGCGCGTCCCACCGTTTATCTAACAGTAAAGCTCCGTGGCTTCGCAAGCAAAGTGCTAACACAAGGACACATACCTCGACTGCTTGTAGGCTAATGCTAAAAAGATTAATATTCTAAATCTGAAGAAGTGAAGTGAAACGTTCGACATTTCTATTCATGACTGAAGACATTTCGTACATTCACTGCTTGGTTAGTGATCGAAAGCAGAACACATTTGGCCTTTGAAAGGTTGTGAGGCACAGGTTGGCTAGGTCGTCAACACAACAGCCATGTCCACATCTAATGCTAATTTCAAAAACAAGTGTGTCACTCAAGTCAATTGCGTGTTCTGTGGAAGTCTCCTCTGCACCAGAGGTATGAAAGCAGTGCTTCTCGCAGATGCAGAGATCGAGCTGTTTTCCACCGATATACCACCTAATAGGTAAGTGTTTTTGTGATTACCATTTTATATTCTGAATTGGTTATTGCTATACACTTGTGTAATTGTTCTATTAAAATGTATTGGTCCACACTATTCCTTCTATTAACATATGTCTCATGAAATTATGGTACGTAGAACACATGATTAATTTCTTAATCCGTGCATTGTTCATTCAATGTACATTTTTACACGCCCCTTTAGGACTGTTGACTTTGTTGCCAGCTGCTATTCCACCGAAAGCTGCAAGTGCAAACTGAGAGACATCGCCTGTCTTAAGTGGTATAAGTATAAGTCCAGTTATTGAGTTAACATAAATGGTACAGTTTGTTTCGATTCCAACACTGGCCAAGACATGTAAGATGAAGAATCTGTACATATTTCTGCTTTTCCATTTGGCATAAGATATACATATCTTACAATGTTAAAACTTAAATGTAACGTGTAAGCTTCAAATGGGTCATTGCAAACTGCTTTGTATACCATGGCCTTTGTTGCATGCTAAAAACATCAGTGGGATAATAGACGCTAACTGGTGGAGCTAGCAGTTTTCGCAGGTGCTCTTTATGAAATGCTGACATATGTTTGTCCTTTGTCTCCCTGTCTCTCCCCACATACACACTCACTGTCCTACCAGCGGCAATGTCGTGGGCTATCATGTCGTGGCTCCCTGTAAACCATGCCTCCTGTCCTGTAACAATGGCCACTTCTGGATGTTCAATAGCGATGCTGTGTCCACCCTCAACAGACTGGATGCTACAGGCCAGTATAAATTCTTTGTTTAAAAATGTGGGAATTGTCGAACTTCAATAAATAACTAATTACCTCCCCCCCAAAACTAACACACTGCAGGCCTAAATCTGCTGCTTTGGGGAGACCTACCTGAGCTTGAGGATAGTGATGATGAAGACTCAGAGAGCCCATCCGAGGAAGAGTGTATCAGGTAATTTGAAAGATGGAGAACCAGAAGGCGCCTGACGGCGGGCGTTTAAGGGTTTGGCGTGTTGACGTGGACCCTTTCCTTGAGAGGACAGTAAGAAGAGAGGCCTTAACTTGTGATCATACCTCCCCCCCCCCCCCCCCCCCCCCATCAGATTAAACAGTGTCACACACACACACACACACACACACACACACACACACACACACACACACACACAGATTCCTATTCTTATTTTGGTCTTGCTGTGGGCTATCATAACACATGCCGAAGAATGCCAACATGGTAAACAAACTGACTTGATGCATATTTGCTTTAGTGTTTGGATATAGTCAACACTCTCACAATTCATTTGATAACACTGAGCTGACTTGGGTTTGAAGCGACGAACAAGCAATTATAGGTTTGGGTTGACAGTGAATGCTGTTTTTATTTTTGACCCCGTTTACAATTAGTTGTTTTGTTTATTTCCTGAGATGATTGCAGCTGGTATTTATTTTTTCCTTTCTGCTAAAAAACACAGTTTTAGAAATATACTTTAATTCTGCTGCAAACAACATACTCCTGTTGACAGGTATGTTTTTAAGTCTTATATTCCCAATGTGTGCTTTCTTAAAAGTAAATTGCTATTTAAAATGTGTGTACTAGGGCACAAATTAGTTAATTGACCACTTGCTCTCTTGTCAATTGCTTTTTCCACGGCATATTTAACACAATACTTCGCTGGCTGAGGTTCCATCAACTATGCATTCTCATCCGCAAAATTAGTGTCGGTTACAATATGTGTTTGACACCTTGATAAATGACAGGGGGAGCTTTTGATACAATATAAACATATTTGTATGTGGTATGCTTGCATTGGCTCTGTCATGTCTCTTTACCATTAAGCCGTTCAGTAAACTCTTGAATTTTTCAGCTTTATGTTTTTTGAGTACAGCAGAGCTAGAATAAAAAATTGCTGCAGTGCAACATTGATAAATGGCTAAAAGGTTTCTGTTTCAGCGACCGGTCAGACTATTTCTAACAGTCTTGACTGTAGCACCGAAGGACTATATCAGCACTTCAATGAAGCACATCCAAGTTGTTGTGATACTGTGTCATCTTTGTACCTCGTCTAGGTTTCAATTTGAGCAGTCCTGTCTATTTCTAAAGTGTTTTTTCTAAATCAACTGTATACCACGCCTGCAGACTGAGTTCAAATACAGTCAGCGTTAACCTCCCCTTTGTATTCCATTGACTTTACTGGAGGTGTAGTTACTGGTGATAAGGGCAGCATCCAGTATTGGACGGAGGCTTGACAACCCTCCACCTGCAGGGAAGAACGTTTCACACCACAGAAGAGACACAATGTTAATCCCTATTTCTATGGCATGGAAGATCTTCTGCATTGATTTTTTTTCTTTTCTTCTTTTCTTTCTGCTGGCTCCTGCCAATAACATTCATGCCAACTTCAACGTGCAAAGACTCTGTAGAATCACGTATTTATATTGAAGCAATGGTCAATCTATGATTCAACTTGTGTCATAGCTCTCATCCCTGCAGAGTTGGCCCAAAGGACTCTTGAAACTCCATCACATTTCCACTTATGGTCATCCTTTATCTTGAACTCATCTTGGTAGTTGTATAATGTAAGAAACTGATATATATATACACACATACATACATACATACATACATACATACATATAGGAAGTACATCAAATGGGTATTTTGTAAAACCCACAAACCAAATATCTCTAACCACTGCAACCTTTGTTTCCTGTTTTTCTGTTTTTTTTTTTTTTTTTTAAATGCATTGATTTTCTATTGTGGTACAGTACTTGTATTTCTATGCTCATTCAATTATTAAGTTGTGATCTTGTGCTTTGTATGTTAGAGATTGTATGTGAACAGGTTTACCTCACAATGGTATCACTCTTAAGCTTCTGCTGGCTAGCACAATAGTTGAAAGATAATCAAAAATAATATATAAAAGGTTGTTTCAAACTATACGATTAACTTGCCCTGCTGAAAAAATGTTATATTTTGGAATTGCACTGAAACTGCATTAGTAGTTTGAAAAAAAAAAACGTTTTTTTTAGGCTTGTTAAATTAATAAACTTATTTTTTCCTCAGCACCTTGATACTCTTAACTAAACCAGATGTTGCTCAATTATTGTTCGAAACACATGAAAAGTGATATATAAAGATAGAAAGAGCTATAGGAGATATAGATGCGTGTATGTATATAAATATGTATGGATATCAATTGGATTTTTCCACCACATTTTGCCATTATATTCCATGCTATCATCAATCTTTCAGATTAGATGGATATCTGAGAGATTGATGGTTTGATAGGTTCATTATATTTTGCATTGGCAACTGGGTCTTCATCAATCTATTTATAAATTATTGCATTTGAAATTATTACAACCACAACATTATTTCTGTGTTGTGTACACATATATCTTTGTGTATTGCATTTGGACAAAGAACATCCTTAGAGTCTCTGCTGCTGTAGTTATTTTGTGGTTAAATGCCTATGTCTTCATGATGTCCTTAAATGCCTCAATCACTTTAGTGGTTAAAATCTGGCTTCAGGAAAAATATTGACATGGGATATTACATGCAGACACATGCTTTTCAACACTCTGTTTGCTTGGAAAAGAATTCATAATTTAGGACAACCTAAGATCTTGGGACTGGTAAGTCTATAGTATAAGTGCCCTTTGTTGTAGCAAGACGAGGAACCAGCCCTCCGTTAACCATCACCAATATGAAAATGATGTGACCCCAGCTATTCATCTTCCAAAATAAACTACGGCAACATAGCACCTTTATACTTCTCCTAATGTCCAAGTGGGAGTGCCTGCTGGATACATCAACTCTACTCGTGTATGGTGCTTTAAAAGACCCATGGATTTAAGTTGAGGAGGAAACGAGACAGACCGGTATATGGAGGGCTACTCCGGCAGGCGTGCAGTGTGTGTTTAGGGCCTGGTGAACGGCCAGGTGTGTATTGAACCCAGCAGCTCTGTGAGCAGGTGCAGTGCTTAAGTATTGTGTGTCACCAGCTAGCAGGCTGACAGACGGATATACAGAGAGACAGATGGCACACAGGATACATTTACTGTATGTTTAAAGACCATGATCATTCAGTGGGTTCACTTACTGTAAGTGAATGTTGTCCATCACAATGGAATTATATCGTTTTTTTAAATTAATAGTTACACTGATTTAAGTGTAGTAAATATGAGCTCAGATTGGTGTGTTTTAATGGTTTATTATCTTATTATATATTATCTATATATAATATCTATATCTATATAGGTGTATAGGTCAAGGTGTAGATCTACGTCATCAAAACTACTACACTAATTAAGCTATCGTACTGTCCTTAATCATCATGAAAAGCATTTAGACAATAATTGTTAAACAATAGTCTGAACAATAAATAAAATATTTTGGGGTAAGATTCAGATACATATGAATACATATTTTCTCAATTGTTCTTTATAGTTGTAGTTTGAGATCATTTTTTTGTTCCAAGCGCATTCTGTGGCCCCCTCTGCTGGATAGTTTTTGTAATCACAACAGCATGTAATCGTAAAAGCTGAAGAGTAGGCCTACGAAGGTTCTCTATTGTAATGAAATAATGACATGCGAACATTATACCTTATATTGTGAGAATAAAGATAAAAGCTATGAAAACATAGATACTATTAATGATTGTCACCTTCATTGTTCACCCATCTGTTAATTCTCCAAAAGACAACAGAAACAAACATAATTGTCAATGATACGGATTTAATGAAAATATCAGTATTTAGTAGGGCTATACATCAACATTGTATGTATTTCAGTGGTGTAAACCTCTAGACCAGGAGATCCCAATCTTTTTTTGATTCGCTACCCCATTTTCGTCTCTTACATTTTCGCAACTGCGACAAATGCATAGTAATGACAATATTACAAACATATTGTTCTGACATATCTTTCATTTTAGAAGTCACCCTGGGATTCTTGACTCTGAGGGCTGAGAGGTTAAACCAAATCCTAACCATAAAAAAAACCTAAACCCTACCCCCTCCCCACACATATATATATAGATATTCTTTATTTATTTATTTTTAAATCAATTCTAAATCCGAAATCTCCCGCGACCCAATCTGAATGTCGGCTGACCACAAGAAGCCCTGCTCGAGACAAAGGTCATTTATTGACGTATAATGTTACATTTTGACTTGGTGTATTTAATGTTGGTTCCATTATGTTTTGGACCAGTAATATGGGAACAATGCTGATTTATTGGTAGATGGGAACACTATTTTACACACACACTATTTTATGCAAAATTATATCACCAAAGGACTGTATGTATTTTGGTTTGATATCCACAATTCTGTCCTTTCTTATAACCTAGTCCTAGCTTTTAAGGCCCTTTTTAAGCAAAACGTAAATAATGGTGATGGTGATAATAAAATAATAAAATAATCTACCTTGGTTTGTTTCTAATATACAGTAATTTAGTTTACTCCTTATTATTTCCTCCATCTTTCATTATTTTAATGTAGCTAATTGGCCTGAGGGTTTATATGTGTCTTACAGCAGTGGACAGCAAAATAGCTATTTGTGATGAAATATAAGTTCAGCAGATAACAAGTTTACCGTAAAGGATTGTAGATGACCAATAGATGGCGCTATGACACAAATATAAACGCGGATCACAAGGCCATGGACAGATTTGTGGGAAATCATTTGAAAATAGAAACGTCGTTTTTATTGACTCCATCATATCTAGTGTGCAAAAGTAATTGAGGCTGTGTAGATTAATTATTCCAAAATAAACCAACAGATTGGAATTACAGTTGAGTGATCACAAGACTAATAGACTCCTCTACTACGAGCCAACTTGGTAGGCCTAGCCTACCGTATAATAATAATACTGCTTGCTTAGATAGGCCTCATGCTTAACACTTAGGCTACTATAACCTAATATTTAAGCTATATCATACCCCGTAGCAATATAATAATAGGCTACAAATACCAGGCCTACTTGTCCTAATGCCCTATCCTACTGCTAATGCTACTTGGCCTACTGCTACCTACTACTACTACTACTACTACTACTACTACTACTACTACTACTACTACTACTACTACTACTACTACTACTACTATTAATATTAATATTAATATTAATAATAATAATAAAAAAGATAGCGTAATAATAATAAAAGCAATGGGAATAACAATAGCATAAAGATAACAGGTCTATTATTATTATTATTATTATTAACATGTAAAATGAGCTCACAAGTATAACAACTACTTGGAATTGTTATTGTAACCAGCTGTATAAATAATTTTAGTCCTGTAGCCTAAACGTTTTTCTTTTTTCCATTTTAGAAGTAGTTTAGGCATACAAGTACTAGGCTACTAGTAGGCTATACCAGGCCGACTTAACCACCAATCATATGCTTCATATGCATCATTAAAAACAGAATCACCATCATCGTCATCATTAGCCTATTACTTTTAAATACCCTTGAGCTAGCTCTCGCGTTCTTTCTCTTTGTCCAACTCTATTAATTCTTATTTTAAAGGAGTCAGTTACGTCAAAATAAAGGTCACATTGCTTATCGTGTGGCGAGCAGACTATTTTGAATCAAATCTAGATGGATTAATAAAACCTCTGTACTTTTTGATGGCCATCTTTAAGAATCCCTCACCAATTAACAGACAAAGTTAGTGGGCTAATGTCCATCTATGGATGAGAATCATCAAAGAACATTCATTTATTTCAAAAGTTTTTTTTTATGAGTAAGGCTGGTCAAATGGTGAGCTGAATAGATGTATGTAGTCCCTCTCATGATTAAAAATGTTTTATATCTTTTTCAGTGGGTGACATTGCTTAAGCGGTTGTTAAATGGAATCAGAATAATGAAAGGTGGGGGTGGTTTTATAGGCGGTTCAACGCGATCATTTGAAAATGAGTTAAAAAAAATGCCTTTAGGAAATCCTTGACGGTCTCGATCGAGAAAAACAATGCTTCGTGTCGCAATCTATTTCCTAATTGCAGGTGAAACGTGCAACAGTTCCGGATTCACACGACGCCTGCCTACATGGCCCGCCGTTCCCCTCCTGAAGGATGCCTGCGAAGGGCTTTTGTTGAAGTGCCCAAGATAACACGAAGAAAACATCAAACAGGCTACTTATTGTGTTCTATTCTTCTGGGCAAGCTGATTACTATTCGGGATAAAAGTTGTTTCCATACAATAAACTAATGCGGAGAACGAGAGAGCCCTAATTAAGTCATGAGGGGATCCGGAGCGGTCTACTTAGATGCTTATTCCCCCCAACGCCCGGACCATAGGGGGTTTAGCGAGTTCCCCCCCACCCCCCCCCCCCCCCCCCCTTCTTTTAACAGCCAAACAGCAGTCATCATCAAACGTGTTTATTGTCAGCACGATGTCCAGCGGAGGCACGAAACGCTAGATCGGTGATTCACCTGGGAACAAGAAAACACTGAAGCCGAGGCTTTCTCCCCTCAGAAGAAGGGCTTCTCTCAACCTCTATACTCCACTTCATCTCACTGCCTCTGGCGCAGCCTGGAAGCTTCCTCCTTCTTCCGTATATTCCAGTTTAGTCTGAAGCCAATCCACGGACCGTATTCAACCGTATTTCGCCACGATTTAAGATGAACGTAACAAACTAAATGTGACTAGTGGTGCGCTCGATTTGTCGAATGCCAGAGAAATGTTTATTTACAAACAGAGTTCATAAAACCACCCTGTTCATACACCTTCAGCTCAATTAATTATGTCATTAGGTAGGCCTATATGTTAAACCAATTAGTGACACAACAATTAAATGGTATATAACATCCTTAGCGTTCAAATACAATTAAGCAATAGCTATTGTTAATTTTACACAGTGTTGCAGTGTTTATTTTCATGATAACTAGAGCATTATAGAAAAACGTCTGAGGACGCACACGTTCACGCACACGCACACGCATTCACACACACACACACACACACACACACACACACACACACACACACACACACACACACACACACACACACACACACACACACACACACACACACACACACACACACACACACACACACACACACACACACACACACATACAGTTTGGTCCAGTGCTCTCTTTCAACCTTCATGTTTTTTTTTTAAATTTGTCCTTGTATTGGCCTGGCCTTTGTGTGCTTTTATATTACCTGGATGCCTCGACCTTTCATATTTGTATATCTGTCTCTGCTTTTCTAATATATTCCTATTTAATTGTCTCTAGGTTAGAACAGTTTTGGTGCTTTGTGTAAGTCTCACCTGATCTCTCATTCAATGTCGGAAGTTCCACACTCACAACGATGTATGGACATGGATTTACCCTCTAGTTCTCTCATCTCCTGCTCTGCTGTGTGTATGCCCAAAGTTACTGTATGTGTGTGTGTGTGTGTGTGTGTGTGTGTGTGTGTGTGTATGTGTGTGCCCAGATGCGCGTTAGTCACCAGGCGTAACAACATTTGATGCAAAATGCTCTTGTTCATTTATAGATTTGTCACTTTTCTGGTAAATAGCTTTTTATATCTTGTAATGTGTAATTTGCATAACTGTATATATATACAAATGACACACAAACACACACACACACACACACACACACACACACACACACACACACACACACACACACACACACACACACACACACACACACACACACACACACTTACAGTTTCCTCTTTAGGCTGCTCCTCATATTGGGAGGCCCAACCCTATTGACTGTAGCCACCTGCAAATTACAACTTAGTCCTCTAAGAGTTAAGACTGTGCTCATTCAGCCTGTTGTGTTTGTGTGTGTGTGTGCGTGTGTGTGTGTGTGTCTGTCTGTCTGTCTGTCTGTCTGTCGGGGGAGGGGTGTAGAGACTGGTAGAAAACCTTTAATCCGGGTGCTGTCAGGCCCAAACCCGGCTTGACGTCCCATTGATGTGGAACAGAACAAAACATGGGGCCCCTTGCTAAGCCCCCACTGGCTCTCTCTCTCTCTCTCTCTCTCTCTCTCTCTCTCTCTCTCTCTCTCTCTCTCTCTCTCTCTCTCTCTCTCTCTCTCTCTCTCTCTCTCTCTCTCTCTCTCTCTCTCTCTCTCTCTCTCTCTCCTCTCTCTCTCTCTCTCTCTCTCTCTCTCCCTCTACCTCTATCGTTCGCTCTCTCTCTCTCTCTCTCTCTCTCTCTCTCACACACACACACACACACACACACACACACACACACACACACACACACACACACACACACACACACATTTACAAACAAGGCTGGACCCCAGCTTGGGCCCCTGCTCCATATACACCCAACAGGGGAGGGCATTCCTAAGCAAATCCGTGTGTATGTGCACGCACAAACATAAATACAAACACACACACACTCACACATGCACACACACACACACACACACACACACACACACACACACACACACACACACACACACACACACACACACACACACACTGAGTTTTGCAGGTGCCCTCCTCTCTTCTCCTTTTACTTAACACAAGTCTACTATAAAGCAGCTTAGAAGACACATTTATGACCATTATGTTGGTTTCACGTGTACAACTTTATAGTTGTTGTACACACATTTTTGACTGATCAGCTGTCTTTATGGATGTCTTGTAGACAAATACATTACATGTTTAGTAGGAAACAGATGAGGTGATGGGGACCGGAAGTGATTTGGAAAATAACCTGGTCCTTTCTATGTAATACACAATAAACATAAGACAATAGAAAGAGGATGCCTTCGTTTCTCCAGGTTTGTTTAGAGGTAATTCACAGGAAAGCCAGCAGGTGGTGATGTAGATGAGTGTCCTCAGCATACTTCAATGTTACAGGGACGGCCCAGATCCACCTTTGAACAACACTATCTTCCTGCTAAAAGGAGGTTTAATTAATCCTCCGTGTTTTTAGTTAGGTTTGGACAAATCATTAGATTTTCAGAGTTGAGGTGAAAGTCCAATGGCTGCCACAGGTCGTTGCTATGGGCATTAAGCCAAACCCATACAGAAGAGGTTAACTGAAACGATCCTCGCAGTGTAGGGATGCACCAAGTTTAGTCTTAAATAAAGTGCCTAGGCTTATACTTACCAGATCATTCGGCACACAGCATACAATACACACACACACACACACACACACACACACACACACACACACACACACACACACACACCTACATGGTTGGTCCCCCCTACCCCTTTCTCCTAGACGAAAATCACTCATGGATTTCCTCTTTTAAATAACCGGGCTCTTTATTCCAGCCGCTGGAATGCCACTTACATCCATGCACAGAATTCCGAGCAAGCAGTTTGCCGGCTCCGGCTGTGGTCCAGAGCAGTTTGCAGAGCTCCAACCCAAATGTTTTTATTGACAGGGAAAAGTAGCCCATTCGACAGCACCGATTGGCTGTAATTGGTTGGCAAGTCAACGGTGTGTTTGAAATGCCCTTTGTGGACTGGCGGCATTTAAAAGAGAATGTCCACGCACAGGCACACTTTCTCCTCTTTGTTTTTATGTGCACGCTTGCTCCCTCTTGCTCATGCATGCACGCACACACACACTCTCCTCCACACACACACATACGCAAACTACAGTTCCCCTTCCCGTCGTCGTTCCCTCTAAGAGAAGCCAGATGGGCCACGGGGAAGCAATCAGCCCTCTATTTGTCTTGATGCTGATCAGGTTAGTGAAGGCTTCTCTGGCCTGGCCAAATGACTGCACACCACCGCCTTGTACCTGCAGCTCACTGCACTGTGCTCGAACCCTGATCCTCTCTCTGTGACCGCCCCCTCCTGCTGTCCATCTCACTGAGCAGCTGTACAGACAGCTATTGTCAGTATAGGGGCTTTATGTGCTGAGTGCTGACTAACGTGCTCTGGCTGTTTGGTGTTCGGCCCTGGAAGCCCCTCTGTTTGGTTTTTCATGAAGGCCATGTCAAAGTTCCAGTTGAACTTTCACTCTCTGCTGCGCCAACTAGTGTGGAAAGACAAAGTAGCTAAGTAGCTAAGTAGCCGAGTGGGCTCATGTAGTGGATAAATGCGGGGGACAGCACTGGAATGGTAGCTAACATCTTTCGTCTGTTGATATGGACACCACTGCTAATGGATAGTTTCAATGGACAGGAGGTGTGGAGGCATTTGTGGGTGTCTGTGTCGAGTACATTCCACTAGCTGAATACACAGATGGTTTGATTTAGCCCAGTGAAATGAACACCAGACACAGGGCAGTGACAGTGAGTGAAAGACCCAAAGATGCACACATACACACACACCCACACACACACACACATACACACACATGTGCGCACACACACATACATGCACATCCACATACACACACGCACATGCACATGCACATGCACAGACATCCATATACAAATGCACACACACGACCACACACACACATACTCACAAATACACACACACACACACACACACAGGCGATTGCATGGACACAAGAACACACATCCATATATACACACACACACATGCACACACATCCAGATACAGATGCACACACACACACACACACACACACACACAGGCGTATGCGGGGACACGTGAACACACAGACACACACACAGAAATCAGGGGGTGACGGAATCGC
>JACYXH010000363.1:5399649-5417149 GCA_026745465.1 Lota lota
GCTCTATCTGTCTCTCTCTTTGTTTCTCTGTCTCCCTGTCTGTATGTCTGTCCCTCCCCCCTTCCCCCCACCCAAACACAAATTCACACACACACAAACACACGCACACACACACACACACACACACACACGCACACGCACACGCACAGGCACACACACACACACACACACACACACACACACACACACACACACACACACACACACACACACACACACACTCACACTCTTGTCCTCTGCAACCTACTAATCTCTGTATATGAGCTCCCAGGAAGGGGAAGGCTTTCTGGGTGTGATCTGGCTGTTTTAATATCTGTCAGCCTCATCCTGTGCTCCATCCCCTTCGACCCCTCCCCCAAACACCACCACCACCATCACCTCCTCTTCCTCACTCTCCATTTCCTCCATGTCCCCATATTTCAGCCTTTTGTTTGACACGTCTGTCCCTGTCTCCGCTCACTCTATCAGTCCTTGTCGGTGATCAGCCAGTAGTGTGCTGAGTGTGTATATAGGTATGGGGTGGGCGGCTGGGTCAAAGATAGGTGATGGGGTCTTCATCAACTACTGCACTTGTCTTGACATTTTGTCATTTCCTCCCCGCCCCCCCCCCCCCCCCCCCCCCCCGCCCTTTTTGTCAAAGCAACTCTGGCTTCTAGACAGTCTCTATATACAGAGTGATTGCAGCTAGAGGCGAGAGGACCTGTGTTGTGTGTGTTCATGTATGTATGTGTGTGTGTGCGTGTGTGTGTGTGTGTAGATTACCAGATGTGCTGGTCTCTGTGGAATAGATATGTCTTATTACAGCAGTGTGTATTTGAGGGCCAATATTACAAATTTGAAATTATAATTGTTTTAAGTTAAGTAAACTCTAAGAAGCTTGATAACAGGACGGTACTCTCGTTAAGCAATGCTGTTTGATTTTTATCTGAATTACTTTTGTCTCCTGGGTAATCTCATACAAAAAGGTGCAAGTGCAGAACTGCGGGCTCCAGTTTCCTGTCTCAATGGACAACTCTGTGAATAGCCATTGCATCAGTCGATACACATCGCTGTGTGTCTGTGTGTTTGTGTTGACCACAGCTCTCACGCCGCAACACAAAGCATCTCTGTCTTGTACTGAACACGGAAGCCTAAAGGAAGGCCAAGCCCGGCGTAATACTCCTCGGTTAGTGAAGGCGACACACATCATGTTTGTGTGTTGTGAAAATGTGTCCCTGCACTCCCTTGGACCCCCCCCCCCCCCACACACACACACACACATACACACACACACACACACACATACACATTTCTCAATGCCCTTTTATGTCTCAAGTACATTCTTTTGTTATTATGGCTAACCCAAAAGTGCGGTACTCTCTGGCTTCAGGGCTTGGAAATTGAATATTGTATTTAAAAGCCAATTTCCACGATGGGATTACGCAAATCAGGCTCTCCCTGTGTCACCCTCTCCCCTCCCTTCATCTCCCTTTCTCTCCCCACCACCTTGATGCATCTGTTCATTTGCCATGGTTTACTCTATTCATTTGCACACATATTTTTTCATGTTCCACAGCCCATCTCATGTTTTTTCCACTTTGCATTGTTATGTTGCCCCTTGCCAGGCACGTTTCTGCTGTTTTCTGTGTGTGTGTTTGTGTGTGTGTGAGTGTGCCTGTGTGTGTCTGTGTGAGTGTCTCTGTGTGTGCATAAATTACCCTATGTGTATGTTCATGTGTGTGTGTGTGTGTGTGTGTGTGTGTGTATGTGTGTGTGTGCTGTATATGTAGCTCGTATCCAGGCTTCTTCATCTGAAAAAAAAATCTAAAAATAAATAAAGAATCGAAAATGCACTAAAAGCAATTACTCCCCAAAAACGTTGGGCTTCCAACCAATGCAATTTCACAGTTATTTGTGCCAGTTATTTATTTATCATTCTATCTATTCATTTTGTATATATTGACTTGAAAGAATAAACTGGATAAAATGTTTCCTGTAATGTGAATTAGGAGAACTGAATTTAAGTGAACAAACGCCACACATTAAAGCAGCACTAACACCTCAGTGCCCATCTCTATTCCTAATGAAGTATACCAGGCTCTCAACAAACAGTCTCCACCTCTCTCTCTCTCCACCCTCAAAAGGCTTTATTTGAATCTGGATGCAAATATGTATTCTTTATTTTACTATACATTTTTAAAGAATACTACTACTACTACTACTACTATTACTTCTACTACTACTAATACTACTACTACTATTTATAATAATAATAATAATAATAATAATAATAATAATAATAATTAAAGCTGCAAGCAGCATTTAGCGGGTGTCGAGGTTTGTGCAGACGAGGCAGACCAGTGAGACTTTTAAAGATTTTATACAGTTGATGAGGTTGGAATGGCCTCAGCTCAATTGCGGTGATTGGCCTTCAATGTTTTGTGAAAGTGTATCAAAGTCAGGGTTCAGCAGTTACGCTTCTTTTAACGCTTTAAAATAGAATCGTAACCGGCATAGCATTTAGACACACACACACACAAAAGTGGCAAGTGCATTGCATCAACATTGCAAACAGTTAGGTCAGTGCTTACTGCTGACATTGTACTGTATTGTTTTTGGTTTAAATCAAGGAATAAGCTTTACTTTGATCAAACACTGTTTAGAAAAGTGAGAGAAAAGTATTATATATTGTCATACAGTATGAAGATAATGATAGTAAATGGATTGTTTTTAATGTAATGACAGCTTCAGACACACACACACTTTAGGTTTACTTTGATATAACACTGTTTAGAAAAGTGAGACAAAAGTATTATATATTGTCATACAGTATGAAGATAATGATAGTAAATGGATTGTTTTTAATGTAATGACAGCTTCAGACACACACACACACAGTTTAGGTTTACCTTGACCAAACACTGTAATGGATTGTTTTTAATGTAATGACTGCTTCAGACACACACACACTTTAGGTTTACTTTGATCAAACACTGTTTAGAAAAGTGAGAGAAAAGTATTATATATTGTCATACAGTATGAAGATAATGATAGTAAATGGTTTGTTTTTAATGTAATGACAGCTTCAGACACACACACACACTTTAGGTTTACTTTGATCAAACACTGTAATGGATTGTTTTTAATGTAATGACAGCTTCAGACACTCACACACTTTAGGTTTACTTTGATCAAACATTGTTTAGAAAAGTGAGACAAAAGTATTATATATTGTCATACAGTATGAAGATAATGATAGTAAATGGGTTGTTTTGAATGTTGTGACAGCTTCAGACACACACACACACACACACAAGTATTGTTTTAGGTTTGAATCAAGGAAGTATTATATATTGGCAAACAGTATGAAGATAATGATAGTAAATGGATTGTTTTTAATGTAATGACAGCTTCACACTAGCTATGCCAGTTATGATGTTATTGTAAACTGTTTTTAAAGAAATGATAGCTTCAGACACACACACACACACACACACTTTAGGTTTACTTTGATAAAACACTGTTTAGAAAAGTGAGACTAAAGTTTTATATATTGTCATACAGTATGAAGATAAAGACACCTTAGGTTTACTTGGATCAAACACTGTTTAGAAAAGTGAGAGAAAGGTGTTACATATTGTCATACAGTATGAAGATAATGATAGTTAGAGTGGTTCAATGGGATTGGAATCAATGCATTGTAACCGGTTTGAGCCTCTGGCAGCCATGTTTTTGGGCATAATTGGAAAAGTGAGAAATCTATCTTGTTCGGAATTTCATGCTGAACAACTTTTCTATTATAGTGAAGATGATTAGAGTCCATATAGATTTGTGAAAACGCATTTTAAGCCCATTCTGACGTTTTGTAGTTACTGGCGGCCATTTTGTTTTACCAAAACTAAAATCTGAAAATGTACTCTTGTTCAGAATTCCATGCCCAACAACTTTTCTATTGTACTCAAGATGATAGAAGTCCATATAGATTGTTGAAAACGCATTTTAAGCCCATTCGGACGGTTTTCTGTGTCTGGCGGCCATTTTGTTTTAGCAAAATTAAAATATGAAACTTAACTCTTGTTCAGAATTCCATGTCCAACAACATTTGTATTGGACACAAGATCATAGGACACAATGTTGATGTCGATATAAGCATTATTGTGTTCGGCGTGGTTAAGCCACACCTTCTTTCAAAGTTAATGGCTCCTGGGGGCCTTATGCTATATTGCACAGACGTTTCGTGAGAGAATATTAAAGACATTGGTCCATAGATTATGTGTGCCAAAGGATTTCCGTTTATCTTAAAAAACGTAAGAGCCCTACTGATTTTAATGTTTTTCACAAAATTCAAAATGGCGAAAAATCCATCATGGCGGAAGTCATAGGTTCTTGAGGCACATTTGTTCAGCATGTGAAGATGCATATATCAGAAAAGTTCCATGACTGTAGGTCAAAGGGGCCAGGAGATATGCTTGTTCAAAGTTTGCATTTTCAGACGATTGCTATAGCGCCACCTTTGGGCCAATCAGTGCAATTCTTTCACACAGATATTCTGTAGTCCTCCTCTACAGCTGTAGCAAGTCATCATAAAATGTGTTAAAAAGAATTTTTTGTCTAAGTCTGGCGGCCATGTTGTTTTGTCAATCAACTTAAATCTTACTTAAGCATTTAGGGCTTTGATCCCTGATTGTGTGACAGTTGGTCCCGCTCAAATCCAACAATTCTTCTAGGAACTGTGGTCATTTTAGTCAAAAACCACGCCCTTTTGATGCCACGCCCCAATTGAAAAAACATGGGTACCATCTTGTTTAGAATTTAATGATGAACAATGTTTGTATTGGGGTCAAGATCATAGGACTCCACCTTGATGTCGATATAAGCATTTTTGTGTTTGGCGTTGTTAAGCCACACCTTCTTTCAAAGTTAATAGCTCCTGGGGGCCTTATGCTTAATTGCACAGACTTTTACAAAGGATTGATTAAAGATATTGGTCCAAAGATTATGTGTGGCCAAGGATATCTGTGTATCTCAAAAAAGCTAGGGCTTTTACATTTTTTCATGTTTCTCACAAGATTCAAAATGGCGGAAAATCTATCATGGCGGGAGTCATAGGTTTTTGAGGCATATTTGTTCAGCATGAGGAGATGCATATATGGTCAAAGTTTTATTACTGTAGGTCAATGGGGTCAGGAGATATGCTTGTTCAAAGTTTGGATTTTCATGCGATTGCTATAGCGCCACCTTTGGGCCAATCAGTGCAATTTTTTCACACAGATCTTCTGTTCTCCTCCTCTACAGCTGTACCAAGTTTTATCAAAACTTATCAAGCGGTTTTGGCTGTGTAAGTCAAACGCTGTTTATAATAATAATAATATCAGCAATAACAAGAGGTTGTCTTGGACTTCGTCCTCGACACCCTAATAATAATTATAACAACCACACAAACACACACGCAGACACACCTAAACACACTGTACACACATTGTGTGTATTTTCCTGTTGCCCCACTAAACTTCAACCATGTATGTTCCCTGCATAGCAGGACACTCAAACGTCTTTTTAAGAAGTTATTATAACAGGAATGAGATGAACTATGTTTTTAGCTGGTCACCTGGCGCTGTGCAGAGTGAGTTGTGTTAGAAATGTCATTTTAGGGGGTATCATAATTAACTGTGTCCTTGTTCATTGAAAGGGACATTGCCATTGATTTTTCTTTTAATTTTTAGGCACTTTGAGCACCATTCAGCTGTGTATTGGGCTGGTGGGAGCTCTACGAGGGAGACCGGAATAAAAATTCTTAAAAGCTGTGCGAATCACACCGAAACGATTTGGATGAATAGATGCCACGATCTGGGTACCCTTTATGAGAGTTCAAATGAAATTACACCACATGTATCTGTGATGATGGAAAATTACTAGCCCATGTGCAAGGTACTCCTCAGCACTTTACCTCCCCTTCCTAGTTTCAATCAAAGTCCTCCTCCTCTTCCTCCTCCTCCTCCTTCTCCTCCTTCACCTTCATCTTGTTCATCCTTCTTCTCTGTGCTCTCTTCTCCTCCTTCTCCTCCTTTTCCTTTTCTCCACCTCCATCTCATGATTATTCTCCACCTCCTCCCCCTCCTCCACCCTTTCCACTTTCTCTTCCTCCTCCTCCACCACCTTCATCTTCTCCGTCTTCCTTCTCAGTACCTCCTCCAGGGTCTCCCCTCTTGGTGCTGTGTACCCTCATTCCTCCACCTCTCCGGATGGTACCTCTCACCCCTGGCTCTGCTGTTCTCGGTTCTCTCCTGCTTCTTGTTTACAGTAAGCAGCGTGGAGTACGGTCCTTTTACCTTTTATGGCCATACTTCATCCATGCTAAAGGAGCACTAAATACAACCACACACATGCACACACACAAACACTCTCTCTCTCACACACACACACACACACACACACACACCTCCTCTGACCTCTTGTATGGGGTAGCAGGGAGGGATGGAATGTGTGTGAATGAGTGTGTGTGTGTGTGTGTGTGTGTGTGTGTGTGTGTGTGTGTGTGTGTGTGTGTCTGCGTCTGTGTGTGTGATGCATTCATTTTGAGATGAGTGGTAAAAGCACCTTTTTTAAGTGTGTGCCGGGCCTACGGAGACAGATAACAGGGTTTGTTTTGAAACCAAGACTGTATAAAAAGCTTCTCTCAGAACTGTTTAGTTAAGACTTGGGGTCCCTCAGACTGACACAAACACAGATTCACACACTCGTGCACACATGCATACACACATGCACACACGTGCGCGCAGACATGCACACACACATACACGCACACACACGTACACACACGCATACACAGGCACACACACACACACGTACCATGGGCAGGTGTGTTTGAGCAGAACCTTCTGTAGACACATTGAAAAACTGAGTGACAGAGTGCAGAGTGGGAGAGATAAGTGGGTAAAACCTAGTAAAAATTAAGTGAAATAATATGATTAAGATGATTTGGTGTTGTGGAGGTCCAGAAGGCATATAGGCATGACAAATATTTCAAAGAAATGTTAATTAAAATGTGAGGACAGCAGTTAATGCTTACCTATAAATCATTTTTATACTTTTTATTCACAAAAACTTTTTTTTTGTGTGTGTTTGTGTGTGCCTTCAGGGCTTGTGTGTGTGTGTGTGGAATGTGCGTTTGTGTATTTGGAGTGCCAGTAACAGCGGCCTGAGAGAGGTCCATGTCCAAATAAACACCAGCTTGTCTTTCTCAGCTCACCCTCTCAGCTCCCTATCATTCACACACTAATACACAAACACACACACACACACACACACACACACACACACACACACACACACACTCACACTCACACAACACACACACACACACACACACACACACACACACACACAGGCTCTCTCTCTCTCTTACTCTAACTCTCTATCTCATACATATCACATATATCTGACTCTCGTGCTCGCACAAGTGTTAAAGTGGTCTCAACGATGACTGCGATTCTGACCATATCTGGCCCTTCTAATCAGCTTTACTGTACCTTATTGCTTTTTCCATATAGTTGGTCAACCTTTCCCGTTTTTTTCTCTCCCTCTTCATTTAAGATTATTTTCCGTGCTTGTGGAGTGACCTTTAACATGAAAGATGGATGGAAAAATAAATGGCATTGTACAAAGTTGAGAGCATGGATGCACGCAGAAGAGACATTTATCGTATCTTGTATTACCATTACACCTCAGCATAATTAAGCAGTTTACTTTCATTTTAGCTGGCCTATCTTATTTTAGCTCCATTTAGCTTGTTTTAGGTGAGCAGAGGAAAAGTAGGAGCCTATGATTTATGTTTCTCGTTCTCGCTCTGTCTCTATCACCTATGACCCCCCTTTTCAGCCCCTTGCAACACACATGCACACACACACACAAGCACGCAAGCATACACACACACACACACACACACACACACAAACACACACACACACACACACACACACGTCTACAATCCAGCTGCGTACAGTCGATCTCCTCAGAGAGTATCCCTCGTCTGATTGGTTGGATGATTTCTGTGGGAACAGTGGCACCCCCTGAGGTACCGCCCAGAGTGTTGCCGGCGGGATCTGCTCTCAGCCCCCTGCCTCCTCCCCCCCCCCCCATCTCACCTGAGGGGAGTGTCACCCTTACCTGGAGGAATCTGCACCCCCCCCCCCCCCCACACACACAACACACACTCACACAGACACGCATACATACACAGACACACACGTCCCACAAATATGTACAGTCCCGGCATTTTGGGGGCACCCTGAAAGCAGAGTGACTCTATAATGTAGCACAGTTAAAAGAGCCTGATGCAGTGTGTGTGTGTGTGTGTGTGTGTGTGTGTGTGTGTGTGTGTGTGTGTGTGTGTGTTCCCCACAGATAGGGGTTGGTCCTGACTGTCAGGGGAGATTGTTGTGATCTCTATTGTAGTTTTACCCTTTTATTCCTATTTTCCCTCCTTCATGTCACCGTTCACCTCCCAGGTGAACTGAAAAAAAAAAGCCTCATAACACACACCTGCACCGCCACCTCCACCCCCCACCTCCTATCCCACCCACACACAATCACACAGACACACGCAAAATAAGTTTTTTATTTTAAGCTCTGCCCTTGCACCTTCCGTTTTTCGTTCTGTGTAACTTTGCAGAAGTTATTTTCTCTCCTGGGCCTGCCAGATACAGTAAAACGACGAGGGCTGATAAGAACGTCTTCATGTATCACATCATTCATCATCCACATGCTCATGCTCTCCGTGCCTGTAGGCCACTTCAGTTTCTGGCTTCCTGTATGTGTGCATGTGCGTGTGTTTGCATGTGTGTGTGTGAGTGCACATGTGTGTCTATGTCCATGTGTGTGTGTGTTTGTGTGTGTTTGTGTGTTTGCCTGTGTGTGTGTGTGTGTGTGTGTGTGTGTGTGTAAGCATGGGTCTTTGCTGGAGGTTTATTTTAGCGATACCTCTGTTTTTTAGAAACACAGTCACTGACTCTGTTTTGGAAAAAAAAACTATAATTGTCCCAGGGATGGCTTCCTAGATGACGGTGCCACTCGTAAACTCCACTTATGGTAGTGTAACCACAGTATTGTGTATGGTGCAGTATGGGTGTTTGCGTGTGTGTGTGTGTGTGTGTATTTGATGTGTAACCATGTGACGTAGGCCAGTGTCATACATGTTTTGCCATGAAGATTTAAAGCCTTACATGGAGACAAACAGACAGACCGACAGCTTTTTGAATTTGTTTATACTGTGTTTCTGTGTATGTGTGTGTGTGTGTGTGTGTGTGTGTGTGTGTGTGTGTGTGTGTGTGTGTGTGTGTGTGTGTGTGTGTGTGTGTGTGCTGGCGTGCAGGGGTGTCTGTGTGTCTCTGTGTTTGACTGTGAGTTTGGTGTGTGTGGAGGTGTGTATAGACAGCCCTGGAAGGCCCGTGGCTAACGGCTACTATATCAAAGGTTTATTGAGCCGGGATTAAGTGTCATCCCCCCTGTGCTATAGATGGTCCGCTCCTGTTTGGAAATGACAACAATAGACAGCGGAACATTACACTGTCACTGGAGGGGGGAAACCTGGTCTGACATAAGATAAGCTACAGGTCTATATATCTTTCAACAGGCTGCCCTCTGACTATTCTTCCGCCACCCAGTAAAACAATAACCCCGCCAAAAATGTGGCTTGTTTTTTTGGCTTTTCTGCCTGTCTATCTGTCTTGAAAGACTTAATCTGTCCATCTCTGAATGGTCTGACACATGTCGAGCCGCACCAGTTTGAAACTACCGGGGGAGTTGAGTGCAAGAGAATATGAAGTTCTCTGTTCCCCCTGTATTTCCACCCTCTCACACTCCTCTCTCTCTCTCGCCTGCCTGCTTTCTCCTCCACCTCCACGTTCCCCTCACCTCCTCTCTCCTCTCCGCTCCAGGGAATGTTGTGGGGCCCAGCTCGTTTTTGTTTGCACAATGCATTCCTACAGGCTCTTTATTTATGTCAATCTTCCTTTTGATCCCACCAGCTACCCACTCTTTGCCCCCTGAAACCGAAGAAACACACCTGCGAGGCACAAGTGTGTGTGTGTGTGTACATTTGTGGGTGTGTGTGAGCGAGTTTGTATGTCCAAGCTGGGTTCATGTGTGTGTATGTGTGTGTATGTGTGTGTGTGTGTGTGTGTGTGTTTGTGAGTGTGTAAGAGTGAGTGTGTGTGTGTGTGTGTGTGTTTATGGGAGGTGGGGGTTTCTGAGTATGTGTGTGTGTGCCGTTGTGTGTGTGTGTGTGTGTGTGTGTGTGTATGTAGGCGTGTGTGGGGGGGGTCTGAGTATGTCTGTGTGCGTGTGTGTGTGTGTGTGTGTCCGTCTGCTGGAGCTTGGGGCCCTGTTTGCAGGCCAGGTTTACCATCAATTAATATGGTTAAATGATTCCCTCACATGGTAAAGTATTTTTGTAAGGTGATCTGGCTGCTGACGGAACGCAGGACATCTGGCTGTGATCTAGGCCACAGATGGCTTTACCTGCTTTCTCTCTCTCTCTTTCTCTCTCTCTATCTCTCTCTCTCTAACTCCGTCTCTCTTTCTCCCTCTGAGGAAGAAGCAGGGGGGAGGGGGGGAATTAGGAGCCATATACAACTGAGATGTGTAGGTGGTGAGTTGCACGTTGCACCAAATACAAAGGCTTTCTGTTCTTTAGTGCGTGTGCATTTTACTAAAACCAAAATTGTGCCCGCTGCCCCAGCCTGCTGACTACGGAGAAAGGAAGTGGTGAACTCTGACCTTTTGTTACTCTCTGTCGAGAGAAAGCTAACACGCATTCCTTGACTTCGTGGTCCAACCAAAAAATAAACAAACAAAAAAGGCGAACAGGCACATACTAAAATAAATTAAAACACGTAGAAAGCCCATAAAGGAAGGATAATGCTACAAGCAGACAAATATATGCTTACTACATAGACATAAAAATAATACTCCTCTATGAAATAAGATAATATAAATACCATAGTCATACCAAGACAGACATTGACAGTCATTCTTTCCAACCATGGGTGTTTCTCAGTTAACACAAAGCTCTAAACAAACTGAGCAACACCCGGGGTAACACTAGGGAAAAAGATACTTTGGCAATCACAACCTGCTATTTGGGCAAAGCTAGCATGAAAATTGTTGGGGGTGTTTGTGTGTGTCTGTGGTTGTGTGTTTTCCCCAAAGATAGGGGTGGCTCCTCCTACTGTCAAGGGAAAGGTTCTGATCTCTATTGTAGTTTTACCCTTTATACCTATTTTCCTTCCTTCATGTCCCCACTCCCCTCCCAGACGTCTCTCAATTAAGTACTAAAGTATCGAATTTGTATTTCATTCCGTAAAAAAAAGACATCCTATATCTGTGGTGCTGTCCTTTCCTGCACGTTTTGTCGTCGCAAATATTCCAATAATAAAGTGGTTGCGATTCTGATCCCCGTCTCCCCCCCCCCCCCCCTTCTCTCCTGAGTGATTAGGTTCACATGTCCATGATTGGGTTGTCTTGGAAATAAACCCCCCGTTCCAGCCCCTTGTTCTTCCTCATCTCTCTCTCTCCCCACTTCCTCCTCCTCTTTTCCATCCTTCCATCAGGAAAGGCCCCCAGGAGCTGTGTGTAGCCTCTCGCCCTCCGTATCCAAATAATTAATCCCAAGCAATTACTCTCCTACTTCTTCTGTCCGTCGGCCCGCTAACAAAACATTTCAACACGTGTCCTCATCACTCCCCTTTAATTAAGGCACCACTATTTATCACTCCCCTTTAATTATCCTAGCCTGTTTATCGCTTTGCCTTTAATGGAATAGGGACCAGAGAGAGAGATACTTACAGAAAGAAAACACAGCCCGCCTTGCATGGCTTTCTCAGCTTTTCCACGTTTTTTAACTCAAAATAAAAAAAAAGAACAATTAAGAGTGGAAGGAAAGCAAAGTAGGGAGAAGACAGACAGGGGGAGGGGGAGAGGGGGAGACTTGGGAGAGAGATATAAGTTGTTGTTTTTCTCGCTTGGTAATCAGGGTGATGGCCATGCTCACACACTCTGCTGGGCTTTTGTTCCCCCAGCAGAAGGCTTCCGCAGACTGCAGCTCACACTGAGTTCAAACACACACATACACACACACACACACACACACACACACACACACACACACACACACACACACACACGCACACACACTCACACATACACATGCACACACACACACATTCTGACATGCATGTTCACACACAAACAGGCTTCTACATGGACACACACACACACACACAAACACACACATATATGCACACAAACTAAGATCAAACACACCTCCGCAGCATTTCTTTTGTGTTCAGTAACCATGGTTGCTGTCAGTTTTAATGCTTAGCAACATGTGTCACAGGGCGACCACTTACAGAGTAGGGGAGGGCTTCCACACACTTCATAGCAGCACAAGTGTTTGACCATGAAACACAATTTTACTATTGGAGCACTGGCCTAGCAGGGCTTTAGTTTAAGCAGAGTTCTATAACTTCCTTTTCTATTTCTGCATAAAAGTAAGTGTTTTCGACACAATGCTGTTGGACTTCATTTTGCTTCACCTCCCCGGATCCATATTAACAGAGTTGTCTATCAGCCTCTAACCGGTCTGGACAGAGTAAGGAGCCACATGAGAGGGCACCCAGCCTACAGGATCACACCCAGCCAGAGCACTGCTTCCATGGGCCCAGGCTTTCAGCGGCCTGCCTCTGACTGGCCCAGCCTGGGAGCAATTTGGGAAGTGTAAATTGTAACCACACACATGTGCTGGCCATATAACCCAGTCTGTCTTACTTTCTATATCACACACACACACATGCACATGCACACGTACACACACACACACACACACACACACACACACACACACACACACACACACACACACACACACACACACACACACACACACACACACACACACACACACACACACACATACAGTGCTGGCAGGGTCAGAAGAATGGGTGTCACACCCTGTCATTGCAGATTAAGTTATGCAAAGTGAGGCGGTCGGCCAGCCAACCCCTAGGGCTTAACGAGCAGGAAACACTAATTGGGTTGGCTTGCTGATTGCCATAATTGCTACTGTGTGTGTGTGTGTGTGTGTGTGTGTGTGTGTGTGTGTGTGTGTGTGTGTGTGTGTGTGTGTGAACCTGCTAGGTAAGGTGGCAGCTTTCACAATCAACCACAGGAGGAGAAGGAGGAGGAGGTGGAGAAGAGGAGAGAGGGGCTTTGTTAAAATAAAACTAAAGCAAATACAAATATTTAAATTTGAGATTCAGGTCCTTAATAAATAGGCTAAGTAGTTGTTTTGGCAGAAGTTAACATTGCACTCATTTGCTTTCGACATGATGATGATAAGAAATCATTTGCAGTGTAATTCTGGGTTCACCAGCGCAGCTGTCAGATGGAGATGGTAGCTGAACTGAGGTCAGTGTGAATGTATTCGCTCCCCATTTGACATTTATTCCCTGCTTATTAACACATCATGGGAGTCCGTTTACAAAAACAACAGTACTCCAGTTCACTCTGATAGGATTACTTAAATTGCTCGGCCCACAATAATAAAAATGCAATAAAAATGGGTTGTCATATGTAAATGAAGAAGTGAAAACATTTGACACAAACACACCAATGCACACACACCTTATTCATTTGAATAGAGAAGGTGTGGAGGATGGGTGCACAGCAGGAAAAACAACAACTGTTTTGAGGTCTCCTGAAGCCTCAGTGTGCATAGTAATGTAATTGTGATTCTGTTCAATTTGAAGGGGAAGACAACACAACAACTCCTGGGGAAAACAAAAACAGGGTTTTTAAAGGGTGATGTAGTCAGTCAAGCTATAATAATACTTTTTTTGTTCCAAACAAAACAACACATTTGATAATGATGCCTTCTGGGGGGCTAGGGTAAGGGGGGTGTCATAAACACATGGCCTGTCAAGCCCTTTGAGACTGTAATTGTGAATAAGGGCTATGCAAATACAAGTGGATTGAATTATTAAGAATAGGAATTCGTGGATTTGCAATTCTTTCCCTTTTGCTAGTTAGTTCATGTGGCCACATTTACATTTTACATTTTCTATTTATGTGCTTTGTTTTCAAGTTCTTCGGGTGACACATGCCGATGCAGGCAGGATCTACAGTGTATTAACACCTATTCCTTGGAAGCTGTGGGTTTGATTGATTCTGAACGAGAGGTCACAGTAAATTGGTTGCAAAACAACTGGGAAGAGCTGAACTCGCTTAGTTTTTACCACGCTGTAGAACTCTGGTAGCACACTCCTTTAGGCCCTTAACGTGTGTTCAGACGCTTCCACTTGTGAGCACTCCTCCAGGTCCTAATTGGCTCCTTTCATTGGCCCTCCCCTCACACAAAACACACACACACACACACACACATACACACACACACACACACAGGGCTGTGGACGCACACCTCCCCTCTCGCGCGGTGGCTAACGATGCAGAGCTACAAAGGCAGCGCGAGGCCTGGTAGCCAGTCTCTGTGCAAGTACTCCCCACAAGTCAACTGGATTTTAGGGTTTAACATCCCACTGAGAGAGAATAATGAGTGTATGTTTTTAATCTGGCTTTGTGCGTGCTTATATGTGTGTGTGTGTGTGTGTGTGTGTGTGTGTGTGTGTACTGTGTGTGTGTTTGTGTGTGCGTGTATGTGTGTGCAACAGCATTGCTAGAGTATAATGTGTGTTGCTAATCTGGGCCCTAGGAGACTACTTCTCGCCCTACTCCGCTCTCATACACTCTCCAACCAATGGCTCCCCACTCTCTCTCTCTCTTCCTCTCTCTCTCTCTCTCTCTCTCTCTCTCTCTTTCTCGCTCTCTGTGTGCAGGCTAATTTAGTGCAGGCTTTGATGCGTTCTCCTGCGGGCCTGTGTTTCTCATATCCAAATGCAGGGATTAGCAGGCTTTTATTCTCTAAAGCCCATCTCATCCTGTTCTGTTTCTCTCTGCCTGCCTGCCGTCTCCCCGACCCTTAGAAAGAGTGGCAGGGACTTAGCCACCTGACAACATCTGCTTTGTTGTTGTGTTTTTGTGTATTGCTTGTTAGCTTATAGGCTCATGGCGGGCCCAAGTCTTAGCCAACTGATCGTTCTGGGGATACGTGTCAGAGGGGATTGGAGATGTTGGGATGTATGCCAGGACAGGAAGTAGAGGGGGGTATAGGGTGGGGTAGTGGTGGTGATGGGGGAGGGGCGTTGTTCCATCCATCCTTAAGATTGTTTTGGAGGAATTCTGGGATGTTCTGTAGAGTTAGAAGTCTAGGTAGGTGGGACCATAAAGTAATGTGTATTGTGTGTGTGTGTGTGTGTGTGTGTGTGTGTGTGTGTGTGTAGAAGTGCATGTATATATTGGTGTGTGCGTGTGTGTGTGTGGTGCGTGTCTGTGGGTGGGTGTGTGTTGGTACGTGCGTGCATGCATCTGTACGTGTATGTGTGTGTGTGTGTGTGTGTGTGTGTGTGTGTGTGTGTGTGTGTGTGTGTGTGTGTGTGTGTGTGTGTGTGTGTGTGTGTGTGTGTGTGTGTGTGTGAAGGAGAGCAAACAGAGAGAGTGACAGGGGGGAAGTGTGAGAGAGAGCGATGGCAGGTCTCTTGGTGATATTCTAAATCCCTTTGTAGAGAGAGGGACTGTCACTTCTGAGTGTACGCCTGATGAAAGTGAGAGTTAAGCAGCAGAAACAGCTAGCATGCTCCCACAGAGACAAAACACACACACACACACACACACACACACACACACGCATGCATCAAGTAAAATGTCTCTTGGTGATCATTTTGCAGATCCGTAGAAGAGGATAGGCAGCTAGCACACCCTTGGGAGTGCTAGCTAACATCTGCACACACACACACACACACACACACACACACACACACACACACATGAACCAACACACACCACACAAGCACACGCACGCACACACACACAAACACACACACGTTGGAATATATTCAAACACAACTATACTTTTATATTCTTAGGGACTTTTGTATTTTTCCAAACCTTCTTCACCTCTCTCCTCTCCTTTCAGAACATCATCTTTGTCCTAATCAACATCATCATTCCATCTTTTGTCCTCCAGCATTCATACCACTTTCTTGGTTGCCCCTCCCTCTGAATCTCTTCCTTCCCATGATTTTCTCTCTCTCTCTCTCTCTTTGTTATGTTGTGGCTCTCAGAGCCTGCTGATTGTCTGCTTTAGCGTATTGACTGTGATTAAGAGTGACCCCTAACCCTCTCTGACTCTGTGGAATTCCATACATGGTGTGTCTGTGAACTACGACCCCCAGCTATGCTCTGATTCTATTGGACTAGAGGAGTCCAATGCCCTTCAGCAACATGCCACCAGTCAGAATCAGGGAGTCAGAGTTCAGGACTTGTGAAAATTAAGCAATCGAGGAGGCGGTTGGCCCTTACAGCACAGACACAATACTGTAGCACATCAGAGGGAGGACAGGGCTAAGACACAGTGTGATATGGCACCAGCCCTCTACTATACAAGTCAGTTACATCAGTATGTAACCAAGTGCACGTTGTTGGACCTGTATGCTGTGTGTTCGTTGAGGGTTTAAATAGGGGGACCTCCAAAATAACTTGTATTTGGATTGGCTGTGACTCTTCACACATGCTGAGTGCAGAACCTCTGTTTAGTGTTAGGTTTAAGTGGTAACAAATCGTCCCAGACTTTCATGATGCAAGTTTGGGATCCAACTGACCTGACTCCTCCACAGCCATTTCATATTATCACACTCCCTTCCCTGCTGATATAGCAAATATATTCAGACACATTCCCTGCCACATCTCATTGTGGAACGTTGTTGGAGTTTCGATTTTTCAACATCAGACAATTAGTCACATGCCCAAAAAAATCATATCCCCACTTCAAGTTTATTTTACTCCTTTGTAGTTGGACACACTAACAACTGTTTTGGGCAAAAGATAACATACCATCTTCTTCTGGGTTGATGGTGATGATGTTGGTGATGATGATGATGATGATGATGATGGTGGAAGTGATGGTGGTGATGGGTTATGATGGTGGTGGAGCTAATGGTTATAGGTTATGACGGTGGTGGTGCTAGTGGTTATAGGTTATGATGTTGGGGGTTATGGGTTATGATGGTGGTGGTGCTAGTGGTTATGGGTATTAATGATGGTGGTGCTAGTGGTTACGTATGGGTAATGATGGTGGTGGTGGTGGTGATGGGTTAGGATGGTGGTGGTGGTGCTAGTGGTTGTGTATGGGTAATGGTGGTGGTGGTGGTGGTGGTGATGGTGATGGGTTATGATGGTGGTGGTGCTAGTGGTTATGGGTATTAATGATGGTGGTGCTAGTGGTTACGTATGGGTAATGATGGTGGTGGTGGTGGTGATGGGTTAGGATGGTGGTGGTGGTGCTAGTGGTTGTGTATGGGTAATGGTGGTGGTGGTGGTGGTGGTGATGGTGATGGGTTAGGATGGTGGTGGT
>JACYXH010000363.1:5422149-5434649 GCA_026745465.1 Lota lota
CAAGACAGGAACTACTTTGTCTCCATTGGTAACTAACATGATGTGTGATGTCCCCCAAGGTTCAATCCTATGACCATCTTTATTCAACCTCTACATGCTCCCACTAAGCTTAGTCATGCGAAATAACAACATTGCTGACCATTGTTATGCGGACGATACACAAATCGATATAGCCCTATCACCAACTGACTATCGTCCGATAGTTCTGCTGTGCCAGTGCATTGAGCAGGACAAGGACTGAATGTGCCAGAATCTCTTACAACTAAATAAGGATAAAACTGAGATAATTGTTTTTGGTGCCGAGGATGAGAGACTGAAAGTTAGCCTACACCTTGAGTCCCTCTCCTTAAAAACCAAAAACCAATATTATGTTATTATGGATTCAGATCTAAATTTCAACAGTGATGAAATCGGCCTACTATCACCTGAAAAACATAACAAGAATAAGAAGACCCATGTCAAAACCCTTAGAAAAAACATAGAAAAACTTGTCTTTATTACTATTTGGTTAGATTATTGTAATGGTGTCTTTGCAGACCTTCCAAAAAAGCTCGCAGGCAGCTACAGCTTGTTCAAAATGCAGCGGTTAGAGTTCCAACAAAGACCAACAAATTTGAACACATTACACCAATTCTCAAATCCCTGCATTGGCTCCTGGTATGTCAGAGGATTGATTTCACAATACTGCTGCTCACCTATAAATCACTAAATGGTTTAGAGCCAAAGTATATCACTGAAATGCTTTTGCTATATGAACCCTCTTGACCTTTAAGATCAACAAGTACCAGTCAATTAATTGTTCAAAACAACATTTGAATCAAGGTTAAAAACATGTATGTTTACCTTCGCCTTCTGCTAAACTATAATGCAATTTTAACTTATTCTTTTATTCAAATGTCTTTCATGCATTCTTTTAAATCCTGATTTCATGTGTATTTTATTGATTATTTTGAATCCAGTTGTTGAATGTCTTTTAGGGACTCTTTATGCACTCCTGTTCTATTTTATTGTATGACATGTTTTAATGCGAAGCACATTGAGTCTGCCTTGTGTATGAAATGTGCTATATAAATAAAGTTGACTTGACTTGACTTAACAATAATGGTACATTATTTAACCATTATTTAAAATGTGTTAATGCAGTAATAAGCATTATTATATAGCATAGGGGTTAGGGTTAGTGGTTTAACTTACCTACCCTATTAAATAATGTATAAATGAATACCTTAGTTCACATGAACACCATAAATAAATGATTACTAGACATAGTTATCTGATAATTATTTCTTAATTCATGCTTATACTGCTTTAACTAATGTTAATTCATGTAAATGAATGTACCCTTATTTTAAAGTGTAACCAAACAATCTTTGCACTGAGTGCTGAAGAGACTCTAAATAGCCTTGTGCAAAAACAGGGTATCAAGAGATGGTTAACATGTTCATTTCAGTTGCACAACAAATGAAGTAGAAAATTGCGATCAAGAAATGAAGAAGAAGAAGAAGAAGAAGATTTTTTGCAATATTTGTTTGACAAAAAAAGCTTGAAAGTGTATGAAAATGTGTAGGAATCTATCAGTTGTATTTTGTTCAGATAATGGAGTAGCATCTCCCAAGGTTGGTCTGATTGTAGCTGAAGTAGTCCTTGTACTGTCCAGCATCCCAGTGTGTGTGTGCTTCTGTGTCTGTGAGTCTATGTGAGAGAGAGTGAGAGAGAGACAAACAGAGAGAATTGCGGCGTGCAAGTTTGTGTGTATACATCGGTGTGTGTCCGCCTTAAGAAGAACGTCTTCAATGACAGTAACGCTGCTCTCCACAAAGAAGCAAATAGCCTTTCAGGCACAAAAGATTTATTGCTTGGATAGAATTGACAGTGTGTTTTTCACTTTACTTTTTAGCAACTAAAGATTAAACACACAAAAACACTGAATGATAATTCAGTGTTGATAAAATGATAAGTTGAATGATGCATTGTATGCATTCTGATATTTTACAGTTTTAGCTGACCAAAATGTGAACTTTCAAACTGTCTCGCTCTTTTTATTTTGAAAAGTTTGTGTGTGTGTGTGTGTGTATGTGTGTGTGTGTGTGTGTGTGTGTGTGTGTGTGTGCATGTACAAGCGCATGTGTCCCTGTGCGTGTGTGCATGTGCGGGTGCATGTGCATGTATGCATGAACGCATTTGTGTGTGCCTTCATGTACGTGCATGCATGTGTGTCTGTGTGTGCGTCTGCGTGTATAATAATGATGATGTGTCCGACAGGTCGCATTAACGATTGCGAGGGTATTCTCGTTTGCTTTTGCTGGTAATAACCAGCCTCAATTCATTGCTCAATTAAGGACTATTGATTGAGATGAAAACACAGAGAGAGGAAGTACTTTTATACCTCTTCTCAAACACTTTGATGACGGTGAGCGTCAGAGGGTCCCACTGTGGGTTTGGGCTGTAGCGTCTCCTCCGTGATATAAGGGACATAGGGGACCATTTAAGCGATGCAGCCAAAGAGGCAGTATCCTTTTCTATGTCGCCCTCAGGGTCCACTGTGTGAGAGGCAAATGGAAAACCTGTGTGTGTGCGTGTGATGTGTGTATGTGTGCCTGCGTGCATGCGTGTGCGTGTCAGGAAGTGGGAGGGCTTCTGAGGATTTATTGTTGCTTGATCAAGTTAAGTGTGAGTTACGGCTGTCACACCCCCCCCCCCCCCCCCCCGACCCCCCCCTTCCTCTGCCCAGGGGCCAGAGTGCTTTATCAGCCTCTATATAACACACAAGCACACCACGGCACACCACACACCCATCACACATCAGACAGACTCAGCCATACATCAGTTTGCGTGACAGGCGGTGTATGTGTGTGTGTGTGTGTGTGTGTGTGCGTCTCTCCCCATCATCTGGCTATTAGACAGTAATGGCTGGGCGAGGGGAGAGTGGGATCAGTGCATCAGCGTTTATTACACCCAGCAGGAGCAGCAGCGGCCTGGCCCTGCCACTCACAGGCAGCCGGGACGGCCCTGGGGCCATGGGACAAGGTGGGGGCAGGATATGATGACGTGTCAGGGGGGCGGTCAGGTGCTGGAATGTGTGCCGCTACCAGGTGTAGCACCTTTGTACAGTATGTGCATTAATGCCAGAACCTTTTCATACATTTATTTGGAAAAAAAGTAACAGATAACAGATTGACATGAAAGAGAATGTGGATAAAAGTTTAAAAGATAAATAGAAAATAATGATCTCACTTTGGTACTATGACATATTTGCAATAAAAATAGGATAGTACATAATAATTTAACATAGGAAGAATGTTACTGTAAGTACATTTTCATTTCATGGTGTCTTTAATCACAGCTTACAAAGGCTGTTCTTCCTGCTTGGTGGCCAAGGTCACAGAGAGAAAAGGCTCTTATTGTTATTAAAACAAATCTAAAGGTGGTTTTGACACTGTAAAAGGTTTCAGACAAACCTAATACCTTTAACATAGAGGGCCTCAACCACAAAGATTAAAACAAAAAAGTTTCTCTGGAGAAGAAGTATTTATCTAATAAATAGGACAGAATAATTTATTGAGGTTTTATTCTGTTTCAAAAAGTTATATTAATATAGGAGTCAATACGCGTTAATTTGAACACCATTAGTAAATGATAACTAGCCCATTGGTTAACTGTTAATTAACTGTTGATTGTTAGTGAATGCTTATTACTTCATTAACTAATGTTATTGGTTAATAATTGTTCCTTTATTGTAAATTGTTTAGACCGATTGTTTAGACCGCTTGCTGTGGGTCCCAGATGTGGTTTTAAATGAAGACCCTGATCATGTTTAAAAAACACTGATACCGAAACATACACGCCAATCTACATAATAGCAACCTTCTGCCGATAAAGGTTTCTCTTGTGGTATCATTTCTGTGTATGTAATGTGGGTGTTCTTGGTGCATTTGCTTGGGGTATGTCTGTGTTTGTGTGTGTGTTTGTGTGTGTGTGTCTGTTTGTATGTGATTGTGTGTGTGTGTGTGTGTGTGTGTGTTAATGTGTATGGCTGTGTGTGTGTGTGTGTGTGTGTGTGTGTGTGCGTGTGGCTGTGTGGGTGTGGGTTTGGGTGTGTGTGCATGTGCGCATATTCCATGTCCACATGCACGCGCTTGTTTCTGGGTCTGGATTGCGACAGTGTTCATCAGTGGTAAAGTTTGTGTCTTACCTGAGGTTTAGGTGGATCAGGCAAAGATTGACAGGTCCTCCCTCTTCCCCTAGCCCCTCCCCACTGATGTATTCGGAGGTTACCAAGGAACACAGACCTACATACAGCAGACTGCATCAGACTCAAAGGGGATTGTTGGAATGTGTGTGTGTGTGTGTGTGTGTGTGTGTGTGTGTGTGTGTGTGTGTGTGTGTGTGTGTGTGTGTGTGTGTGTGTGTGTGTGTGTGTGTGTGTGGGTGGGTGTGTGAGTGTGTGGGCGTGGACTGTGGGGTTATTTGGACACATGCTATGCAGATGTCATGCATATGTCATACATATGCAGAGGCCAATTCTTTGACATGCAAAAACATTTGCCCCCCATCCCTGTGTTTATAAACCTATTAAAGGATGCCTGTGTATTTGTTCATATAGTTCTTTGTATACGTGTTTGGTGGTATACAACCCATCTATGAATGCATGCTGTGTGTACCTGCATGCATGTATGTGTGTGTGTGTGTGTGTGTGTGTGTGTGTGTGTGTGTGTGTGTGTGTTTGGGTGCTTGTGATTGTGCATGTGCTGGAAGGAGGGAGATGAAAGGTGTGTGTGTTGAGCCCTGCTGTCAGTCCCTGCCATGTTTTACAGGCCGTCAGCTCTACAAAGTGATTAGAGCTGTCGACGCTGATGTGATGACATGGACTGAAACCGCAAAAGGGAGTGTGTGTGCGTGTGTGTGAGAGAGAGGGTGGGGGGGGGAGGAAGAGAGAGGGAGAGAGGGAGAGAGGGAGAGAGGGAGAGGGAGAGAGGGAGAGGGAGAGATAGAGAGAGGGCTGGTGGAGAGAGTGAGGGAGAGAGGGAGAGAGAGAAGGGAAAGAGAGGGGGAGACAAAGAGGGGGGGAGAGATTGTTTGAGTAAGAAAGAGAAGAGTGGGGCAGAGAGATGAGAGAAAGAGTCTGTGAGGGAGTTTGTGTGAGAGTGAGTGTGAGAGAAAGAGTCTGTGAGAGAGCGTGAGACCAAGAGTGAGTCTGTAAGAGAGAGTGTGAGAGAAAGAGAGTCTGTGAGAGAGAGAGTGAGAGAAAGACAGTCTGTGAGATAGAGAGAGGGAGTGTGAGAGAATGAAAGTCCGGGAGAGAGCTAGTGAGAGAAAGAGAGGGTAATGTTAGAATGACAGATAGAGAGTGATGGAGAGACAGACGGTCCAGTCCCACCCATCAGATCATTTCAGGGAGCAGTACAGTAGAATGGAAGACAACATGAGATGATAGAGGTCACCTTGACAGTAGACCCAGGCGCTGGTGTGAGGAGCAGGACCTGTTAGGTTGAAGAGTCTGGGAGTAAAGACATGATCGTTCTGCTATTGTACAGGGCCTGGTGGTAAACTCTGCTACTGCTGCTTTAGATGTGTTTACTAATTCCTGCAGTATGCTTATTGCCATCCAGACAACAGCCCTCAATGCATGGACAACCATCATATCCTTCTCTCTGTCTTTGAAATTAGTAGACTTTGAGAGAATGCAGCTCACTGCAAGCTACAAAACATAACTAAATGGTAGGCTTACAGACCATGCCAGGGAAGTCAATAATCCAAGAGAAGACACATGTTTGCAATGTAAAAACTCCACAAACCTCTGTTAAAAACTGCTACTTAGTGAAACCTAGGCAACACAAACATTTTCAAAATGGACATAGCATAAAGAAACAGACTCAGTAACTCTCCCCTCCCATCTCTTTCACCTTTAGTCCGCTCCCTCTCCATATGTTCTTAATATGCCAGAGGTAGGAGGGAGGCGGGCTGTTTGGGTTAAATGTCTGCTGCCGCTATAATAGACGATAAATAAACAGAGCTGCATCGCGGGATACACAACCTCTCTATGTACACGCTATGCACACATGCTCTCTCTCACACACACACACACACACACACACACACACACACACACACACACACACACACACACACACACACATACACATACATAGTTACACACACACACACATCATACACACACATCTACCAAAACACATACACACACACACATACACACATATATACACACACACGCACGCACACACACACACACACACACACACACACACACACACACACACACACAGTCCTCTGGTCCTGTGGTGAGTCAAAACTAATACAGCAGAAAATGGCTGCTCCCTGTCCTCTGTGTGCTGGCTCTGTTATTACAGAGGCCTAATAAGGCCCAGATGCCTAATATTAGACGTAATCCGTCAAAATAGTTTTGTTTATGTAATTTAATTTTTCCAGCCAGTTGTTTTCAATTAGTTTGTTTAAAAGTCTTAATTGAATTAAATGGCTGCTATCTACATAGAGTGACTCTGTATAGACAAAGCACGGCAGGGAAAACATATGGGCACATAGCAGTAGTGTGTGTGTGTGTGTGTGTGTGTGTGTGTGTGTGTGTGGATGTTAATGTGTGTTGGGGTTCGCTTGTGTTTGTGTGTGTATGGGTGATGTTGTATGTGTGCATGCGTGTGTGTACGCACATACAAATGTGTGTGTGTGTGTGTGTATATGTATGTGTGTGTGTGTGGCTAAATTGTTCCTGCACATAGAGTTGCCATGATACACACCTATCATTATAGTGTTCCCATTATTGTCAAGCCTCTCAGAAGTGAGTGCTGCAGCTTCTATAGCAATTATGATGTTATGAGGTGGCAATTACACCGAAAATGTGTTTCAATGTCAAACGCCTACCGGACTGAGATGTCAGCCTGCTGAGATGAGAAGGGGCTGACATGGAGAGAATGAAAGCCAGAAATGTTGAGTGGCTGTTCCGCTAAGGAGCAAGACACACACAAAGATCTTGGCATGTAGAAATAAAGGAAACAATAAAGCGGCACTATGCCAGGTTTTCAGGATTTCTTTTATTCCTTTCTGGTTTAGACAAGGTGTACTGAGGGCAACCTGCAGTTCATTGATGTCTAGATTCAGGTTCATGTGCATTTGGACCAAAAAAAAGTTGTAAGTATAACTGAAACATTCATTTGATCCTCACATAATCGAAATTCAACACTGCATGCCTTTCAAGGTCACTTATGATGTTGACCACAGGGGGCATAGGTGAGCACTCATATCAGCACAATGTAGCGCCCAATGTGTGTGCGCGCATGTGTGCGCGCATATGTGTGCGTGCACGTGTGTGTGCGTGCGTGTGTGTGTGTGTGCATGTGTGTGTGCGTGTGTTCGTCAGTATGTGGGTTTGTATGTGTAAGTCAGGCCTTGGTATGTATGTGTGTTAGCGTCATTTGAGCGTGGCTCCACAGTCATGCTTCAGGCCTGTATGGGGTGACAGCCAGTGAAGTGCAGGCCCTGTCTGTGAGGGTGTGTGTGTGTGTTGGTGACCGGGGCTCATCTCTGTTTGTCTGGCCCATTTACACCCCAGGCAGGAAACTCACACAGAGTCGGCAGGTTAGAGCTGTGGATGGGGGGGAGAAGGGGGTCGTAAGGGTGGGTGTATGAGGGGCGCAAGGAGGAGGAGGAAGAGAAGGAGGGAGCAGGAGAAGGAGGAGGAGGGGTCTGTCAAATATCCAGAAGAAAGAAAAGGCGAGTGCGTGTTAGAAAGCATTCCAGAGCAAAACAAAAAAGAAAATAAGGGGGGGGGGAGACAATGACCCCTTCAGCAGGCCAGGGCAGTGTTGCGTGACTGGCCTTTAATAAACACACACACACGCACCAAATCTCTCACACACACACACCAACACATATGGTACACACACAGCAGCGTCCAGCCATGAATTCTGCCCTGATGTGTTTTCTTTCACTGGTAACTTTAGTATGGATGATTTAACGCTTAACTGCAATCAGTGTTAAAGCGTTCCACAAGCCTCACTCAGACACAGCAGCTGTAGGCCGTGTGTGTGTGTGTGTGTGTGTGTGTGTGTGTGTGTGTGTGTGTGTGTGCGTGTGTGTGTCGTCCAGCCATAACAGACTGCTAGGCTGTTTAGAGAGGCCTGCTACAATGCGGAGGACAGATGTGGAAAACCCCTGGCTCTCCAGACAAGGGCCCCCTTCATCCCTCCCTCTCCCGCTCCTCTGCTATGCTGGAGGGATGGAGTTACTGAACTAACTTCCTGGATTACATCAAACACCCCTTCTGCAAGCAGAGCTGCACAGCCTCCCACCTAACTCTCTCTCTCTCTCTCTCTCTCTCATTCTGACTCTCTCTCTCTCTTCATCCAACTATTACTCTGAGTCTATCTCTCCAATTCAATCCAGGCGCATGAAGAAACACAACAATGTCCAGCCCTGTCTGCACCCCTCTCTCTCCCCCCCACACTTTCTCTCTCTCTCTCTCTCTCTCTCTCTCTCTCTCTCTCTCTCTCTAGTTCTATCCCCCATTCACACACACACACACACACACACACACACACACACCACACACACACACACACACACACACACACACACAACACACTACCCCTGCCTGGCCTTCCTTTGCTCCCAGAACGTGTACAGTTTTATGTGTGGCATATGTATAAAAACCAAATGACTTATCCATCCTTCTGTAAACCTTTACAAACACAGATAAAATATTATAATAAAAAAATGAATGAAAAGAAGGTGATATGTAGCGTGGCACGATATGGCTCTATTGAGTTGAGAAAGTTGTTGTTGACAGAGTTTGTAACCGTTTCTAAATGACAGCAGAGGCTGTGCTGCTTTGGCAGAAGCGGGTGGTGGTTCAATTGGTAGGAGGGATTTGGGTGCAGGTGTTGGTTTTTGGTTCCTGGGAGGAATGAGCAAGGCGGTGAGCTGCAGAGGGCATTCAGTAGTCACTGAGCCATCAGGACAGACACAGGGCTTGGAAATGCTCTCTGCTTCGGGATTGGCTGTTATCTGACCAGTCGTCTGTAGCTGTATTTACTGCCTTTGTTTGTTGTTTGCCGTGTAGTCATTGTGTGTGTGTGTGTGTGTGTGTGTGTGTGTGTGTGTTTGCATGTGTGTGTGTATGTGTGTGTTTGCATGTATGCATGTGTGTGTGTGTGTGTGTTTGTCTATGTGTGTGTATGCATGTGTGTGTGTGTGTGTGTGTGTGTGTGTGTGTGTGTGTGTGTGTGTGTGTGTGTGTGTGTGTGTGTGTGTGTGTGTAGTTGACGTCCCCTGTGCAGCCAGGGGGAGGGATGGGAATTTTCTGTGTCAATGCATCGGAGGATTTTGGCTCCAGCTTTGTTGATCCTGTCTTTGTTGATCCTGTGTTGTTGTAGCAAGGAGGGCATGGAGGGGAGGGGAGGGTTGAGAAGATTGAAGAATTAGCTTGGGCCAGCCAGTGCTTAACCCTCACCCTAAACTCCACCCCTTCAGTACCGCCGTCAAAGCCCCAGTGCCTGGTCAGGCTCCGCCTCTGACCCCCACCACCACCACCACCACCACCACCACCACCACCAGCAGGACCACCACCATCGCCCCCAGCACCCTGCCCCATTTGGACAACACTCAAACAGTGTGGGAGTGTCCTGGGTTACTCTCTTTTCTTTCTTTTCTGTGTCACGCTTTCTGAAGCGAGCCAACGTTCAATTACTGCCTCCCTAGTTTATCCTGCACCATTGGCCAGAGGTGTGTGTGTGTGTGTGTGTGTGTGTGTGTGTGTGTGTGTGTGTGGAGAGTCTACATCCAAACACACATCCATGTCTTTCCTATGGCCATGGGCCAGTTCATTTCAGCCAGGGTTTTTTGTGCTTGTCTGACCAGTGCAGAGATAGGCAGTCGTGTGTTGAGGGTGTTGGTCGGAGGGGAGATATTGTCTCTGTGTGTCTTTTCATTAAAACCCAAAGCTCTCGGCATCTGATTGGCACTACGACACTTGGCACGTTGTGGCTGGCAGCCCCCCCCCCCCCCCCACCAACAGACAACACATCAACTTGTGTCATGCTGAGTGGCTCTTGCCCCCTGTGTGCTGTGACCTATCCCCTCTCCGAGCATTGGGAAGGTTGGGATAACGAAGTGGGCTGGGGGGAGGGGCTTTGGGATGGCAGAGGGTCCTGACCAATGAGTGTAGAGAGAGAGAGAGAGAGAGAGAGAGAGAGAGAGAGAGAGAGAGAGAGAGAGAGAGAGAGAGAGAGAGAGAGAGAGAGAGAGAGAGAGAGAGAGAGAGAGAGAGAGAGAAAGAGACTGCTCCGCTCTGTAGACCTGGTTGATAACATGGGAGGGAATGCTTGCAACAGGAGGCGCTGAATGTGTCCTAGGTTTCCTGCTGCATCGGAACGCAAACAGAAATCAAGAGGGATGGAGACTGAGGGAAAACATCACTTCAAAAAGACAGGGATTAATTTATACTGAATATATACCCTGGAAACAGGCGGATTGCCTTTAGCCTTGTGAGACCATCCTGATATTAAAGTTTGTGTTTCGCAATAAATATTGTCTGGCCTTGGCTGGGCCAGAGAGAGAAAATTATTATAATTTTTTCCAGCAATGCAGTGTTGAGTTGCATCTAGTAGAACAGACTTGGCAGTAATTAAATATCATATTCATAAATATGTTTTAATAAGTGTATAATCCCATGAAAATAAGAATTGTGTTTTCGTTACCTTAGAATTAGCCATTTACTGTATATCTGCATAGGGAGCGGGTCCTCTTCCACAGAGCCCACCATGTTGCACTGCATATTTCTACAGTAGCCCAGAATGGACAAACGGCTGTGTTTTAAGTTTTTATCATAATCACATCTTACTTCTTAAGCTATGACCTATAGTTGTACAGTCTGAACAACAAAATAATATTTATAAATTTATCAAAGAACCTTATCCCTTGGCACTTGGCTACTTGATGCTGTTATAGAAGTTTACATCATTCTGAAAGTACCTACTGACACCTTACATGCATGTACAGGCCCCCATAGCCTATCCTACGTCGTTGGAAAGGGAGGGGTGAGGGGAGTTGAGGATGGGCTGGGTATTCAGTTGGTTGCAATCTGCAACCTCACCGCTAGATGCCACTAAATCCTACACACTGCACCTTCAACATCGTTATTCCTTCTACTTCGGATAAAAACTGTCTTAGATTCGATTAGTCTTATCATTTTTCAATTTTGGAAAAGGCTTTCACTGGAATCGAGGCCAGACCGATCTGCAGAATGAAACAGAACACAAACTCCGAGATCAGGAAAACAGTCAAGCAGACACAAACGGAGAGAAAGGCAAACAAATAAAGACAATGAAGCATAGAGAGAAAGAGACAGAGAGAGAGACAGAGAGACAGACGAGAGACAGAGAGAAAAAGAGAAAAAGAGACAAAGAGAAAAAGAGAAAAAGAGAAAAAGAGAAAAAGAGAAAAAGAGAAAACGAGATGCAGGTAAAAACTGCTAGCGAGAGAGACAGAGGCAGAAGCAAGCAGACAGCCAGCTCTTCACCTCTCTGCACGCGGTCTGATGTGCAGTTTAATTAAGTTGTGGCCAGAGGCCAAATCACTGAGGTTACCCAGGCAGGTGCACGCATGTGTGCTCAGGTGAATCTTCCTTTCTGATCCTCTATCATTTCAACGTGTTTCCATAGATGCCCAGGCTTGCCGGAGGTATTAAAGAAAGCGCAATGATGGTATTTTTTTAATCGTCTCTAAACACGTGCATCACGACATTAAATGGAATGTCGATTCAACCTCAGGAGCCACAACAGTTGCCATGCTGCCTCTTGTAATACACAAGCCGCCGTGGCTCTCAGCAACCCAACTTTAAATTTTTTATGCATTTAAGTGCTTCATTGTTTCACACACCAGTCCCCGTAACACTCAGGGCTATGTATTTTTATATTAATAAAACGTGTTCTTTTGTAGATTGTGAATTGCAGCCCTCCTGATACCTGTTGGCCATCTGTTGTACTTAGTGAATGGAATGCATTAACTGTATAGTGCCATTCCAACCACTGTGGTGGCCACTCAATGCACTTCTATGGTTAATGTCTCACAATCACAGATCACCTACACATTCACAGACAAGAAGACAGACATACCGACAGACAGACAGACAGACAGACATACCAACTGACAGACAGACAAGAAGACAGCCAACCAGACAGGCAGGCAGGCAGGCAGGTAGGCAGATGGCAGGCAGTGTATAATGTTTCTGCCCACAGCTACAGAAGTAGTTATGGAGCTGGAGTGGAAGGATGTGTGAGGCAACAGAGCGAGGGAGGCTGAGAGAGCATGACAGAACATAGGCCATCACCAGGGAGGCAGGCAGGGCAAGAAAAGGCCAAACAAACCCTGCAGCAACACCCTCCCAATCAATCAAATTAATCTGCATAATGTAACCAACATCAAAAATGCCAGGGAAGATTATTGTAGACATTGTTTGGAGTCATTTC
>JACYXH010000363.1:5437149-5502149 GCA_026745465.1 Lota lota
TGGGAATAGACTTCCTGACATTGGGAATAAAGCTAGTAAAAAATGCAAACTAGGAACAAAATAAATAAGACATGCACTAATAACATTCATTTACGTGAATTAGAAGCAAGGGACTACTAGAAACTAGAAACTACTGTATGTCATTTTTTTCATTCACAAAAGAGGAAATGTAGTCAACATTTCGTCTTTTGTGAATGAGGAAAGATTTTCCAAAAACACTTTTGTGTTGTAAGTGGAAACAAAGATTAAGCGTAATGGAAATGTTTTCAGCTTGCAGAACAAGTTATGCATGGCTTGACTAATGCTGGTTGATTTTTATATATCTAACTATAAGTTTATAAAGCTGAATAGGTATGGGTGGAAAAGCAAGGAATTTTCTTTCATGCATACGATTTTTCTTCTAAAAGAAAGTAAATTGTACATTCCGGATGCTTCAATTAATTTAACTCATTCATCAACGCTGCCGTCTTTCTCTCCCTGAAAGTGAAAAGATAATCCATTAGTCTTCCATGTGCACCGCTCCGCTCCTCTGACCCACTTTACCCCCCACCCACCCCTACCCCCTGCTTCCTGCTGCCATCTTCTCTGTATTGTACCATTAAGAAAGGAACGAGGACGCTTTTGTCTTAGCCTATAAGAATCTACTGTTCTGCCGGGTTTGTCAAAGTCCAGCCGTTCAGGCTTCATGTAAAGATGTGTATAGAGGAGTATACAAGTATATAAGTGTTTATAACCGTACAGGATAGGCACATTGTAGGTGTAGGTCATTTATATCATTTAATAAAATTCCACATGAAATGCCTACCGTCTAATAATGTTCTCTGATGCAGTTGTCAAGGTCCTGGTTTGGCCATTTCTATAAAATAAATGTCTATTGTTATGATTTAGTGAATTATATTCAAATTGGCCTGATGTTGTCGCATTTTGCTATGACAAAATTGGAAGCTGGGAACATTAGAACATTAGAACCTTCTTTTTGCCTTTTTGTCATTCAGATTCTTTGTTGCGTGAATGTAATTTAGAACTAAGCCACCAGGCTCCAGTAGATTCACTGCACGTTGTTGCTTCATGATATTACAACATCCCAGCAAGCAGGAACATTTCCCAGCTTAAGTTCAGCATACTGGTGTTCGGCAATTCGCCCCTCTTCATTTTCTGCCTTTTAACCGTCTAATAAAGCAAGTATGTAGCAAAACTTGTCCATCGGGAAGCTCACAAATGTCAGGTAGCTTAACTCAGCTGTCATGACAGTGTTAACTCCACCACCACCTCTTCCTCCACCTGACTTGGGAGGAACACGCACCCTTTTTAATGATGCAACACTTCTCACATTTGTTGTTTTTAATTCTAACTTTTATTCTTGCTCTCAAAAGATCAAAAGAGCATTTGGGAGTTTTGATAGGTGGCAGTGTGTACTTGTTTGCATGTGTGCTTTTATGTATGAATGTTTATGTGCATTTCTCTTTATATTACTGTGTATACATAATACCATATATACTATCAAAAATTTGTGATTTTACTGTGTGTACTTCTGTGTGAACATGTCTTTGGACCCGGAAGGCATTTTAGAAGCACCCTACTCTGGGCTCCTAAAATGAATACCCTTGTGTTAGTGTGGATTCTTTGTGTGTGTGTGTGTGTGTGTGTGTGTGTGTGTGTGTGTGTGTGTGTGTGTGTGTGTGTGTGTGTGTGTGTGTGTGTGTGTGTGTGTGTGTGTGTGTGTGTGTGTGTGTGTGTGATGTAACAGTGATGTAGGGCTGTCATATGTGTGTGCATATGGTGTTTAAGACAATGGATGAGAGGGCCCATTGTGGATCAGAATATGTGTTTAACGCTCCTTTTCAGTCAGAACCAAATTATAGGTTCTCTATTAGTGAGAGGGGGAAGCCCACCTCCCCACATCTCCATGGCTTGCAGTGTGTGTGTGTGTGTGTGTGTGTGTGTGTGTGTGTGTGTGAGTGAGTGGCAGGCCTGCTATCTGTGCCATCACACGTGGCTGCGTGTGTTAATGGAGATTGGCCCAATGCTGCCACTGTCTTTGTTTGCCAAAGACATACATATGCATGAAGGCTGTGTATTGGAGAGAGAGTGAGAGCGTGTGTGTGTGTGGGGGGGGGGGGGGGGGGGGGGGGGGGATGGGTGCGTGTGTGTGTATGTGTGTGTGCACGTGCCTGTGCATGTTTGTGTGTTTTTGTGTGCATGGGGGGTTTACTAATTACTAGATTCCTATCATGAATATGTATGGGTGCATCCTTTATTATTGGATTGGCTTAAACACATCACACGGGCGGACGAGTGGCAGAGAGAGGGAAAGAGAGGTTGGAGGAGGAGGAGGAGGAGGGGGGGGGGTAAGAGGAGAGGGACCTCTTCAGAAATAAAGGATAAAGTGAGAGAAAACATTTAATTTTTTCAACCACTTCTGCATGGCTATAACATCTGCAACTGGATTGTGCCCAGTTTGATTCAGTCATTATTCTATCTTAAATCATTCTCTTATTCTATCTATCTAGCTGTCTATCCATCTATCCATCTATCCATCTATCTATCTATCTATCTATCTATCTATGCAAACAAATGCAAACGGATAAATCTAACGTTTTTTTTCAATGTGTAAAGACACACTGTTACCATCCTTAAGAGCTTGGAACAAAGGGAAAACAAATATTAAATTCACTTAGGCTCAGATTTCAAGCATGGAGTCACCTTTAACGTTGCTCCTCCTTTTCACACCCCACACAGGTGTATCAAGTCTGTCACGCATAATACACACAGATGCCCCCACCCCGATCAAATCAAACACCTATGTCATGTGACATGTGCACAAAACACCAGGCATGGCTGTGTGTTTTCCTGGCGTGTGTTGTTTTACACATGGACAAACTCAATTAGGACAGTTTGGTTGTGCTGCTGTTGGAACTCCCTAGCTTGGGGGTGGGGGGGGGGAGGTTTGGAGACAGCAACAGTTTGATAATAACAATGGACACCGGAACACGCAGCAGGTGTGTGTGTGTGTGTGCTTGCGTGTGTGTCCGCATCTGTCATCCTATAGCTGTGGTAGCCGACACAATTACAATTACCACATTACAATTGTTGCTGCTCTAGACCGCTATTCTTTGCTTGAAAATGATGAATGAATGAACAAACACATACAAGTGAATAAATATAAAATGTTGGAGGGTGGGAGGGAAGGGGGGGGGGAGGTGGGACAGGCTTGTAAAAAAAAAGGAGAAAATGTCAGCTGTCAGTTCCACGCATAGGGTCATCGTGCTACGTCCTCAGAGGGAATGGAACAAAGGTACACACATACACACGTGTCACCTCCTACCACACACACACACACACACACACACACACACACTGTAAGTGATTTGGGTGACAAAGAGCTTGGCCACACTGAGTTCTGGTTCTGCTGATGGCATCCATACCTCGCTCTTTTCTGTCTAACCCTGCAATTCTTCGTATGGCGCGTGCTGTTGGAGGTGGAGGTGGTAGTGTTGGCTGTGAAGGAGGTGGTGTTGGTGTTAATGGCGCCGGTGGTGGTGTTAAAAGCAAGAGCTGAGATAGCCAGTGACGACGGGGAAAGTGTGCTAAGGGGGGAAGGGGCAGGGTAGTGAAGGACATGCTTGTTTGTGAGTGTTAATGCAGTGTGAGAACTGGAATGGAGCGAAGAGGTCAGTGAGGTGAAGGGAGAGAGAGAAAGAAAGAGAGAGACAATGGCAGTAGAGTCAGAAAGACTAAAAGGTAGAGAGAGAGAGAGAGAGAGAGAGAGAGAGAGAGAGAGAGATTGGTGGAGAGGGAGAAGCGAGGCGGCAGAGTTTGAAGAGTGCTGTTGAGATAAATCGGAATGTTTACGATCTGGGGAAACAAAGTGTTCCGTTGGCAGAAGAGCACTCAACTGTCCTCTTCCACCTCGCTCCGCTTCTCTTTCGTCTGGAGCGTTTGCTCTGTGCGCGCACGTGTGTGTCACCGCTGTTGCAGGCTATTGTTGGTGCAATTCAAGGGTGCATATGCATAAATTCCATTTCAGCCTTCCGTTGTTAGGATTACAATAACTCAAGCAGCGAGATTCAGATTGGAATTGACGTGAATGACTTAGTCCTAGGTTTCTGTGTTAGAATGTACTTGAACTCTTGCGTGCTAGCAGCGTCTTCCTGGTGTGTGTGTGTGTGTGTGTGTGTGTGTGTGTGTGTGTGTGTGGTGTGTTTGAAAGACAGAAAAAGATGAGGGGCTGGAGATAACAGTGACAGCTGAAATGTCAGACTTTCGCCTTTATTTGTGTTTAGTGTTGAAAGAATTTGAGCTCGGGGTCATGTTGAAAAGTTTTCAGCTACTGTCTTCATACTATTTATTAACTGTTTTTCTTTTTCATAAGGCTGTTTGGGTTCACGGACAACTTTCACCACAATGTCAAGCAACTTCTTATTAAACAGTAGCTTGTAAAACTTTGGAAAAAAAAGCCATTGTCCCAATTAACTGTGGAAATGCAACTGCAACAACATCACACACACATCCACACGCACACACACACAAATAACACAATATATAAATCCTTAAACATGCGCCAAACCTACCCACACGGAAAAACCACAAACATATGCATTTACAAAAACAAATACCAAAAATAGAGGAACACAAAAGACAAATGGGAGGGAGGACTTCTCCAAATAACATGAGTAAAGAATCATGAAACCCAAGACCGCAAACCCTAAAACAGATAGACGGTGGCTTTCGACTGGTAGCTCAACTTTTAGTTTAGTTTACGCTGAATTTTAACACGTGTTCACCGCCCCGGGTAAGAAGTGGAACCATACGCCTGCTCTGGTGCCTGATTTCAAACAATAGGAGAATACTGGACCCATGTGGACACATCAGCTTCCCCTTCATTGTCCCTCGTACCAGCCACTCCCGCACCGTGTCCTCTGTCCACCCTCCCGCCCCGCTCCACACCCCTGCGTGCTCTCGGGTCTATCGGTGTTCCTTCACACCTCGCTGGGAGCGAGAGAAAGAGAGAGAGAGAGAGAGAGAGAGAGAGAGAGAGAGGGAATTAGAGTGAGTGGGTCGGGGAGAGAGAGAGGAAGGGAGATAGAGAGGGAGTAAGGGGAGAGAGATAGAGAAAAGTGAGAGAGAGAAGAGAGAGAGAGGTGGAGAAGTGAAGTGTCCTTGCGTTCTGACAGAGGAGAGAATGAAAGCCATTCTGCCTTTATTATCTTGAATGTATCAAGTTAATCACAGCTCTGCTCATCCCCTGCTTCTCCCCTGGGCTGCGAGGGACGGAGCCGGCCCAAATTGAAAAAAAAAAAGAAAGGAAAGGGAAGTATCATTGAGCTGGAGGATGGGTTGAGACAAGTGGAGATGGACAGAATAATGTGTGTGTGTGTGTATATGTGGGTGTGTGTGTGTGTGTATGTTGGTGTGTGAGGGTGTGTGTGTGTGTGGATGTTGGTGTGTGTGTGTGTGGGTGTGTGTGTGAGGAGTATGGGGGGAGTGTAGAGGTGTTAACTACCATGAAGAGAGGGCTTCATGGGGATAGTCATGGATATAGGAGAGAGATGGTTAAAGAACGAGAGAAAGAGAGAGAGAGAGAGAGAGAGAGAGGGAGAGAGAGAGAGAGAGAGAGAGAGCGAGAGAGAGATAAACCTTTGAATTTTTCATGGCCAGCCCGTCCTAATCACAGTGTTGGGTGCCGTGAGAGCCTTCGGTACCAGACGATTTAAGGGGTGTGCGTGTCTGGTGTGACACTTTTGTGTATGTGTGTGTGTGTGTGTCCACTCTCTCTATGTCACATAGAGAGATAGGTTTGGGAGTACGCCTCTCCGAGAGGGGGGGGGGGGGGGGGGGGGGGGTAAGACAGATAGAGCTTCATTACCAATACATAGGGGACCCCCCCACCCCCACCCCCACCCACCCATCCACCCTTCCCTTACAGTCACCCTGGCCCCTGCTGCCCAAAGTTTTAACAGTCACTATCGTAAAGACACATTATCCTCCTGATAGGGGAGTGGGGTTCCTTAAGGCTATAAACACTCAAACTTCATTTAGTTACCATGCATGAACTCTGATAGGACTAATGAAGTAGGGGGGGAAAGTGACAGAGTAATCAAAAAGAAAGTTATAATAATAATATAATATGACCAGTGGAAAAAAAGTTTCCGCTTTATTAAAGCTCTCTGCATTAGACATATAGCGTCCAATAAAGGAGTTACTTGGCTTAACTATTATGAGCGTAACTATTACTGCTTACTCTTCCTTCCTCTTCCACATAATGGATGGCTGTGGTATGAACTCATAACAAGAATGTGTGTGTTGGAGTGTGACAAGGTAAGTGTGGCTGTGGTATTTCAGCTAGAGCACTTGGTTTTGGTACAACCCACACATGCACACAGACACACACACACACACACCACTCATTGACCCAGGCACCAGGTATGATAATGATGATAATCACCCACCCTCCTAATACATATAAACATACATACACACACACATGTACAAACAGAAACACACACAGACACACAAGCACACACACCCACGGATGCATGCAAGCACGTGCAAGCACACATGTTCGCTCGCACACAGACACACACACACACACACACACACACACACACACCTAACCACACACAAACATGCAAACGCGCACACAAATAGAGTTTGGCAGTGCATGTCCATGTAAGGGGAAAAGGCAGTGTTAGTGTTTACAGTAAAACACTGCTTGTCTTAGTGGCCTCAGAGCCCAGGAAGAAAGGACAGCTTCTCCAACAAATCCCTCCAAACACACACACACACACACACACACACACACATCTTCCACATCCTGTCTCCCAATAGTGTCTGCCTGAAATGGAGGCATCTTTTACCTGATTACCTAGTTGGACACACAGAAAAGTTTAGTTGAGTCAAATAAAAGGTGATAAATGTTATAGTATTGCTCAGGTACGTAATGTTGTCGAAAGTTAAATCCCAACTTGTGTGTATGTTTTTCTCCAGTGCACCACTTGATAGGTGTCCCGTTGGAGACTTAATAGGAGGATAGTATTGAATTTTGAGTTTTTCTGTTGCTCCCCATGCTCTGCCTTTGTCCTCTTCCCTCTGTGTTCTCAAACCAGCTCTCTGTCGTATTTCTTCTGCTGCGATGTGTTTATGTGTGTGTGTGGGTCTGTGCTAATATATGTCTGTGTATGTGTGAGTGAGCAAGTGTGTGTGTGTTTGTAAGAATGTGTGTATGTGTGTGAGTGTGTGGTTGTGTGTCTGTGTGAGTGTCTGTACTAATATGAGAGAATATGTGTGTGTTTATGTGTGTGTGTCTGTGTGCGTAAGTATGTGTTTGTGTCTGTGTTTGTGTGTGTGTAAGTATGCAGGTCAGAAAGGCAGAGTTTGCTCTGTGAAGGCCTATAAACATCTGCGCTCCCTTTTAAGGGATTGTTTAGAGTGACCGAACAGGAAAATAAACCTTCTCAAGGAGGCCAGCCCTGCTTACTGACAGAGATCCCCACGGTCAGTAGTGCTGCTTTGTGTGTCTGCATGTGTATTTCTGTGCGTATTTTAAACTGTGGGGTGTGCATATTTCGAGGGGTAGCTGTTTCTAAAATGAATGAAGGCTTATTTGTAGTGCTGTGATTACCCTGTGATATGTTTTCATCCTTGGCTACTTTGTCTACTCCCCCACACCTCCATACTTCCCCCAAACGATGCCCCACCACCACCATCACCACCATCACCACCATCACCACCCTTCTTCACCCCCCAGTAAAAACAAATCCCAACTCCGCCCGTTCTTCCCATCATAGAGCCCTGTGTTGTTCGCATGTTGTTGTGTCTGACGATCAAGGCAGCATGTACCGTATCTCTGTGTGTGGCTTCTGTGACCCCCCCCCCCCCCCACCCTCGCCTGCTACCCCTCCCTTGCCATAGCCACCCACCCAGAAATGATTCCATTGCACAGACAGGCGGACAGACAGTCACACAGACACAGTGATACAGACACACACACACACACACACACACACACACACACACATACACACAAACAAAGACAGACAGACACATAGATACACACAGTGACGCAGATGCACACAGAAACACACACACACACACACACACACAGTCACACACACATGGGGGTGGCGGGGGGGGTTCAGTGCGAGAGTGGCAGGTGGGTGTGGCTGAGCAGGGCCCGTGTGAGGAAGTGGCGTATCCGTCCAGCTGTGATTTAGGTCAGAGGGAAGCAGGGAGAGGACGCTGCTCTGCTGCTCTGTTTATTTAAAGGGTGAGCCATTACTGCTCGCTCTCTGGGTCATATTTATACACAGACACAGAGCAGACACACGCCGCCATGACACAGTGTGTACGCACACACTCCTCGTGTCCGCCTGTGTTGGTGAGCAACAGCAACCGTGGGCGATGATTTGCATATCGTGCAAGGTGAGGATGTAGGGGGGGGGGGGGGGGGGGGGTTATACTGTGTGTACAATACGGGACAAAGAAATAAATAAACGGCTGTGGTTTTTGGCCAGAAACTTGTCGAAGTAACTGAATGACTGAAGCAGCCTAGTAGCAGTAGCAGCTTAGCAGTGGCAGTGTTACTTAGCTTCACCATGGACCATCTGCAGGGACCAGTGGCCTTGGCACAGCCCAGTCTCAACACAATGGTTTCACTTAATGAGGGTCATCACATCATAGAACCAGCACAACATATGCAAGCAAATGTGGTGGGTGGTGCCTACATTCAGGGATTGGTGTTTCGTGTGTGTGTGTGTGTGTGTGTGTGTGTGTGTGTGTGTGTGTGTGTGTGTGTGTGTGTGTGTGTGTGTGTGTGTGTGTGTGCTCCTATGCGCCAGAGGTGTGTGTGGGCTTTGTGTGGGATCTACGTGGTGTAAACTAGTCCCCTGGCATCTATAGTCTGTCTGCCATTACTGCAGGGTTGCCACAGCTTGTAAAAGCCTCGTTAACACAAAGACCTGCTCACATGTTAATTGGCTAATTGACTAATTAATTTTTCGCGTAAAGGCGTGCGGAGGGGGGTGATGGTAGCTAATTGAAAGTGACTATAGGTTTAATTATGTGAAGAGAAGGGAGAAGAGAAGGGGGGTGGGACACGGAAGAGTTGTGTTAAACAGTGCAATGATTGTAGACTGTAGATTCAACCAGGCTCTCTCTTGACAGGGTAAACAGTTTTAAAAATGTCAGTTTCTCTGTATAGTTGGTTACACAGTTGAATGTGTGTGTATATGTGCGCATTTAGTTGGTGTTTGTGAGTGCATTTGTATCTTTGTGTGTGTGTGTCTGTGTGTGTATCTTTCTGTGAGTTTTGGTGAATGTGTGTGTGAACGTGATCCTGAGTTCTATATCTGTTAAACCGCAGCATTATTGACATGTGATTGGTCAGTGTGAGCATGCATCTGCACCAACCGTAATGATGGTCCACTCATTGAGCAGCATGCTAAACTGACACACTCGCAGCACGGACAGACACCCAGACATGTGTGAATGAATGAAGGCGCGTTAATTCAATTCCTCTGAACACTCGCTAAAACACTACCGCAAATTAAATCGGCCGCCGTGAGCATGCGGCTAACAATGGAAATTAACAATGATGCTGCCTCTGTATTAAGGCATATAGATTCCCTGCATGTTTGCTGTGTGTAAAGCCACAGCCTTGCGTCTGTGTATGCAGAGAGATGGGGGGAGAAAGGCCAGTTTTAATCAAGAAATCCATTCCACTCTTCTAACACCCCTTCCTCTCTCCCCTTCTCCTCCCCCCCCCCTCCCCCTTCCTCCACAGCAGACTTGTGTAAAAACAGAGGAGCCAAATTACCCTGGAGCAGTCAGACAAAAACATCTTGTTGGCTTCTAAATTGCTTTGCATGCATGTTAATTGGACAGAAATCCCTGCAGTGTATTCGGGTTGCACGAGGCATTTTGGAGTGCACAAGTGTTTGTGTGCGTGTGTGTGCGTGCGTGTGTGTTTGTGTGTGTGTGTGTGTGTGTGTGTGTGTCTGTATTTGACATGTGCCTTCTTCATGAGTGTTTCTTGCTATACAGTAATTGTATACCTGTGTTGATGTGTGCATGCCAGTGTGCGTTAGACTGTGTGTGTGTGTGTGTGTGTGTGTGTGTGTGTGTATGTGTGTGTGTTTGTGTGCATGTGCAACAACTTGCAGAGATTCGTAGGTTATCCGTTTTTGTTGGTTAATTGTGAAGCTGATAGTATCACGGGTCTGGGCCAACCCAAGTGGGCTTTGAGCCAAATTACCTCAGTAATCGCCTGTGTTCTAGTCCCCAGACACCCTCACCAAGATGGAGCCAGGAAGGGCCCGTGTTCAGCAGCCAGGGCCTGTATCTGACCCACAGCCTTAGATGGCTTTGTGCTGTAATTGAAATATTTCCTTGCTGGCTGTTATTGGATTGTGAGGCGAGATTTACATTTTGTGGTCAATTTATCCTGTTTGTTTTTAATTAATGCAGACAACTAATGAACTCAGAGGGGATCTTAGTTAAATGATCTGAATTTCCCCCTCGCGTTTCCCTGTTATCTTAAAACCAGTAGGCCGTTGGAACTGGAGCATGAAATTGTTTGAAAGTGGTAAAGTAGGAATAGATTTGGACAAAGTTGCCAAGAAAGCAGTGGGGACAGCAATCCTCTTTGAGCAATCCACTGCTCAAAATGACGTCTAACGTTTTAATTGATCATGACTAAAGACCAGCTAAAACTGGTTTGTTATGATGTAGCAACGAGGACAGATGCTCGAGACTACATGAGGAAATGAGGACACAATGCCACAAATAGCCTTGAGATTCTGGAAAACCTGTTCTTTGGGAGGACTGTGTGAAAGAATGGAGGCAAATTAATGACTGAATGGATTAACAAATGGATAAACAAATGAATGGATTAATAAATACATGAATTAATGAAGTTGATCAATGCTAGACTGGTTGTTACTATGATCTTGCTTACTCTGATATTTCCATCATTCATCACATCACTCCATTTTCTCTCTCTGGAATTCCCACATTATGTGTCTCCTGGACGTTTCTTCAATATTAAAAACATCAAATTTAAAAATACCCTTAAACATAACATCATCCCCCATAAAAAGAATTAACATATATATGTAAAATTGCCAGTACCGATTTTTTTTTACTTTGTTTCTGTTGTTATTTATTCCCCCTTTTGTGCCAGGGAAATAAAAAATATTTAACTTTTTTAAAGTTTTAAAGAATTACTGTTTAAAGTCTTTCAGTCCTTCATTACACTATTTTTGAATGAGAGCAATTTCAATCATACAAATTTATGAAACCACCTTGAAAATAATCTTCTTTCACATGACAGATTATGCTTGTGAAAAATAACTGTTTCGAAATTGATGCAACACAACAGATCAACATAGGCCAGAGCCATCGGTGAATATCATCTTATTTGCCCATAGGCGGATGGTAGCTTGGGAACCAGAAGAATCTGCCAGCTCATGTTTTATTTTCTCTGGCACATGCACCAGGGCCCTCTGCATCAGAAACCTCCAGACAGATTTCCAGCAGACCTGGCCAATCACAACCATTTATCTAATATAGGGCGGGTTTGATACGATGACTGTATGGAGGAGTGCCTTATGGGAGCGCCGTTGAGGCATTTACATAAACATCCAAGATGGCTACCACTGATGTGTCACATGTTTCGTGCTCTGATTGGTTGTCGGTCTAACGAATTGTGTCCAGAGGCATATTGGTCTGCGCCCGTTGATAAAGCCTCTTAGAAATCTAAAATAAACTGAACGTTCCTGACTAATACGCATTTGCAAATTGGTCTGGCAATGTCAGGCTAGGCGGATGTCAGGCTATGTGAAATATCGTCCGACAACGCTGAACGCCCGATAAATCGGTGCACCCCTAATATATATCTGCCCTTGATGTCTAGATATCTGCAAATCATGGATCATGGATCATCATCACTATCTTGTAAATTGTTCTCACATCTAACTAAGTAAAATAAATGTATATGTATTTGATTAAAGCTTGGTTGCTCGCGCACACACACACACACACACACACACACATACACACACACACACACACTCACACATGGGCATCACACAATGAGATGGGGGAACAACACACATGTACTGTTCAGAGAAAGAGGGGAAGGCCTTGCTGCCCTATTGATTTAAATCTAGTGTATTGCGTTGGTGATTTTGTATTAATTTACTTTACCTTAACATTGAAGGTCTCGTTAAGTTATATCACAGTGTAACACCCATGGCACACACACACACAGACCCACACACACAAAGGAAATAAACACTTAACCCTGGAAAGATTCAATGATGACGGATAAAAGAACGATTTGTGTTCTGCTGAGGGGAAAATGAGTAATCCTATCATTCAGCGTGACATGCAACACAACACGGCGCATCAGTCACACACAGATACACACACAGAGGCAGACACATGAAAATTACATTTATCATCACGCAGTCACACACACACACATACACACACAGGCGCACAGCAGTCATATACACACACACCCCCACACTCCGCAACCAAACAGGATGCTAAACACCGCCTATCAGAATGATAAAAGGATGTCTCACCCACACAATGAAGCGTTTTGATTTTTCTATTTTCCGTGTCATTCATTTTCTCTTTATGCCGTTGTTGAGAAGCCCCTCCAGCCTGTCTCTTCTCTCTGTCTGGCAGACAGAGCAACCCGCCACCCCCCCCTCCCCCATACATACACACACACACACGTACACAATCACTCACACACACATACACACTCCGTAACATCATGTCTCTGTGTGTTCATGTAAATATGAAAATATCAAGTAATCTCTACAAACATATTTACATATTTATGAAATGCAAAACCTTGTGTTGTAATACACACAGTGGCGTTTGACTGAACAGAAACACGCAACAACCCCCCCCCCCCCAATCCCTTTCGTTGCTTTGCTTCCCTGTCCGGGCATTAATTCTTGCCCGCATTTCCATCTGATTATGGTCCGGTTATACCCGCGACTAATTGAACATTAAATATAAAGAAAGTTAATGAAAATGTCCTTTATCCCCTCCAAACTGGGCCTGAGAATGCATCTATTAAAACAAATTAATCTGGCCCTGGTGTGAATTGCAAAGGGGAGAGATATATGCATGCTGCGGCCCCTCTCTATGACCTGAATTATGGGCCCTCTCTCTCTCTCTCTCTCGCTCTCTCACTCTGTCTCTCTCTCTCCCTGTCTCTCCGTCTGTCTCGCTCTCTGTCTGTCTGTCCGTCTCTCTCTCTCTGTCTCTCTTTATCTCTCTGTCTCTCTCTCTCCCTCTCTCAGAGCTGGACAGTGAAATAACAAAGAAAGTTTTGTTGGCAGAGAATTCCTGCGTAGATTCCTCTCAGAGTGTCCTCTCTGACTGTAAACAACTTGAGCATCAATACAGATGTCTTGATTTCTTGTGTTGGGCTTCTTGCTGGTGCATGAAGAGCCACCAGTAAAGCTGTGAACTGTGAGACCGTTTGCCCTTTCTACAGTAGAAGACACACGTAGTGTTTTGTTGTAGCAATAAGCGGCAAGATACAGTGTCAATTAAATCGGTTTTAATTTTTGTATTCAATTGATTAACGTTTAAAAAGAGTTCATATTCAAAACAAAATACACATATATCATGACAATACAAATCATCTGAATGATGAAAAACAGGATGGCATGTTAACACCGGAATAAAATAACACCTTTAAAACAGTGACCTAATGGTCAGTGTCTTCTCCACAAACCCCAGCGGAGGGACCTCAGCTCCCCTACACCACACCACCAAGACGGAAACGCAGACGGACACACGCTCACACACACACACACACACACACACACAGAAAAAGGCAGAAAGAGACAATGGATGGAAGGAAGGATGCTTTCATTCAGATGAAAGGAATAAATAGCAGGGCATTTACTTTGTCTATTATCCCGCTAAAAGCACCAGCACACGCACCCTCCCCCCTCCCCGAGGCTGCTGACATTACATTCTCTCCTGACCAGCGATGGGTTAACTAACCCGTTTAAGGGGAACCGCGGAAAACAATACTGGGGCCCTGGCAAAAGACAATGGCATCAGCTCCCTCCTCCGTATTTGTAATTTAACATCAAAAGGCTCCTCTCGCCGCGACCTCTGAGCGCCGCCGTCGCTTTAATGAAGCGCCCCACCCCCCTTAATCACATTCAAATTGGTTAGTGTTCAGAAAATAGAAATATGTATTAGATAGCAATACATTTTCATCATTGGCTAAGCCTGCTTCTTAATTGTCCTGTCCCATGGCTTGGGAATTTCATTGTTCGTTAGGTGCTTAAGTCCCCCGTCTCATTCAGCCTCTCTGACATTACTGCTGAGGGCTCTAATGCCCAACTAATTTGAATGGGGATTTACATGATAGAACAGGGAGCATTAAAAATGTGAAGGGATGGGGGGAAAAGAAGGGAGGGAAAAAACAGAGGAGAAAGAAGAAAAAAATGAGAGAGGGGGGAAACTGCTTCTTTTCACTTCAAAAGTCACTTTGTTCAAAGTCAAATGACAGTGTTTAAAGATGCTCTATCTCTCTGTCTCTCTCACTCATCAGGATTTTGGACAGCAGCGTTAGGTTTAATGGTTCGTTATCTTAGCCCTCGTTCTCCTTCTCCCTCTCCACTTCTTTCTCCTCACATCCCATTCCCCTGTTCCTGCCGGCAACAACGCGTCTTTGTTTGGTTGCACCATACTGTTATGAAATAGTCATTGTTTCTTTTTTTTAGGGAGAAGGGGGACTTTGAAGTGACAGAAAATACTTCTGTCAGTCTCAATTAATTAGCTTCTGTGTGTGCCTATCTGCTCCACTCAGTGTTGTGCCATCAGGGTTTTAGCATGCTAACGTCATGTCATTATAAGCGTTTTGCCTTCAAATATGTGTGTGTGTGGCTGTTTAATTGCATTCATAGCCGTGTGTGTGTGTGCTTCTGTGTGTTTGTGAAATTGTGCAATTTTGCCTGTGAGAAAATGTGTGTGTGTGTGTGTGTGTGTGAGTGTCTGTGCATGCAAGTGTGTATGCGTCAGCGCATGGGTGTTTCTAGTATTATATTTAGACCGTCTGCATTTCCTCTAAGTCCAGTCTGCCATGTAACGCATCCCACCCAGTGTGTCTGGCCAGGGGCTGAGCTCTCCCTCAAGCAGCCGGCCAAATGACTGGAATGGTTCCCTGTTTGTTCTGGGTCTGGGCGGGTACATCGGATTGAGGTGGATATGTGGCTGGCTGTGTATAGGTGTGTGTGCTGTGCATGCGCTGGTGTCCCTGAAAATGGAAAAAATCCAATTGTTTTGGATCAATGTGAAATGTAGTTGTCGAGATGAAGATATTCAGATGTTTCTAATGTGTGCTAATGTCCTCTCTCTCTCTGTGTCTGTGTCTGGCCATGTAGACGTATAAATGTTTTTTTGAGACAGATACTGGGCAAACATTTCAGCGGGAGGAGATATTGAGTTTTGGCAACATATTGCAAAACTGTCCGTTGATGTGTATGTGTGTGTGTGTGTGTGTGTGTGTGTGTGTGTGTGTGTGTGTGTGTGTGTGTGTGTGTGTGTGTGTGAGTGTAAGTGTGCATGTGTGTCTGTGTGTGCGTTAATGTGTGGCACATGGAGGCCATCACTGAATATCACTGTAATATGAACCATGTAAATATTTAAGATTCACAGCCTTTATTCCACCTCAGTTACTAACAGCCAGAGCTTTAGGAAGGAGAGGCTTACAAAATCAAATTTCCATGAGGAACAGATAACGTACTTCGAAAACGTGTAAAGCATCAATCAGTGGGAGCTTTTAGTGGTCTGCATCAATACCTTTACAACAGGTATATGAAAATCATACATCCGCCAGACCTGAGCTTTAATCGCCATAGTAACCGTAGCTAAATGGCTGAGTGTCGGGAGAGCAGAGATCAGAGCCAGAGAGCCAAGAGTTAACTCCGATAATCACCTGTATTGATCTGTGTGTGTTAGAGGAAAGGAGCGGCGGGTCCAGAGCAGCCGAGGGTGAATGGTTATTGATTCCGTCATAAAGCGCCGCTGTCTCCAGAGTCCACACCTCTTTAGCTAATCACTGGGGCCTGGGTGTTGCTTCTGGCATGCCGACAAGTTCATATAGCTCACCCTTCACCACCTCCCATCCCCTCCCCTCGCTTCTTCTACTTCAGTTACATCCTCACTTCCGCTTGCCCTTATAGGATCAGGTATAATTAAAACATCTCCAGAAAATCCCAAACCACTCGATTTTTTTACAGAAAAGCATAGCACACATAGACGTTCCTTTTCCACCGTTCATTTATTTATTCGTTATACGACACCGAAAATTTTGAATGCTTTGCATCTGGCATTCTCAGATATTCTTCTAACATGGAGCCTGGGATATAGCCAGATAGGAAAAAAGCATGGAGAACAAACTATTCAAGAGTGCATGCAGAGGTCTGTCTGACAGACACCAGGGATAACGGGGAACATAATATTAAGGAGGCACTGCCAGAGAATTCCTAATCCTAAACAAAAAACATCCACTTGAATCAAAATGCTCCTGATTGGTAAGAAGGAGCAAGAAATGAATCCCAACCTTAATTGTCCTCCTTCTGACTTTATACTCCCGGATTAACTCACCAATGCAGAACCAACACATGTGTTGCCTCACATCTCCTCAAAATGAGGCAATCCACTCTGGCACCTCTCTCTGTCTCTGGGCCCCTCTTTTCTCACACTCCCAGAATCCATCAGGCTGCTCCCCTTGTCCTATGGCCTGAACACGCACAGCTATGTGGAGACAAACAGACAGACAAACAAGACAGACAGAAAAACAGAAAGATAGATGTATAGATAGATAATTAGATATATGGATAAAGAGATATATAAATAGATAGATAGATAGACATATAGACAGACAGATAGACAGACTGAAAAACAGACAGTCAGATGGACAGCAGGATCAACAGATAGGCAGAAAGACGGACAGCAAGACACACAGACAGAAAACATATACAACCTAGAACCTAGACCTAACCCTAGATAAATACATACATACAGACAGACAGACATAAGACACAATCAGACAGACAGACAGATACAGACAGACAAATAGATAGATGGCTAGTGAGACAGATAGACAAACAGAAAAACAGATGAACAGACATTCGGAGGGGCAGAAGGGCAGACCGATAGACAGATAGACAGAAAGAAAGATGGGGTGATAGACATACAACACAGACAGATAGACAAACAGACAAACTGGTAGACGGACAGACAGACGAATAGACAGACAGATAGATAGATAGATAGATAGATAGATAGATAGATATTCAGACAAAGAAAAACAGATGAACAGACAGACATTTGGAGGGACAGAAGGACAGACAGACATACAACACAGACAGAGAGGCTGAAGCGGAGTACAAAAACAGTGAGAAACATTGTATCAGGTCTCAAGCTTATAGCAGCCACCATGATTAAAGTTGTTTTGTTCCGGCGCAGCGTGTCCCGCTACCACCGCTGCTGTAAGCGATTAGCGTGAATCAGGCTGAGCTGTGGCATTAGGCGGCCCTGCCGTCACTGATAGCTCCCTGGTCCTCCCATCTTTATCACAGCGGCATGGGAACCAATCAGCTGTCGACTCCACTCTCCTGCAAGTTCCTTTAGGTGGGAGCCGCAGCAGCAGATTGCCTCACTGTATGAAAAGAGTGAGAAGCCTGCAACAGTGTTATCCCACGATGCCTCTTACTGATATACCACTCACAACTCTGTGGGTGACTGTGTGACTGTCAGAGTAAAGGAGATCATTGACATAAAACGTAATTGATACAATGATCGATGAGTCATCGTACAGAAAACACATGACAATATTACATTTACAATGTATACATATTAAAAATGAAAATACATGGGGTATTTTGTTTTTCTTCTTTGTTGAATTTGTCCAGGTTTCACCCTGAGGTTTCACTCGTAAACTGAGGCTCAAAGGGAGACATCTTGGATTCTATATTATTGTAAATGTATATACTTTGTTTCAGTGCATGTGTGTGTGTGTGTGTGTGTGTGTGTGTGTGTGTGTGTGTGTGTGTGTGTGTGTGTGTGTGTGTGTGTGTGTGTGTGTGTGTGTGTGTGTGTGTGTGTGTGGACATTTATATCCTGCTCTGCCCCTAATAGGCTTTTGCAGAATTGGAATGCCCTTATGTTGAACGATGTCACACTGCCAACGAACACTCATCACACCATTGTACCATTCTCCCTCCCTCCCTGCATCCCCTCCTTCAACATCCCTCTCAAACACACACACACACACACACACACACACACAAATAAAGACATCTGCTCAATGACAAACTGATGTTATACAACATAATTTTTCGTAATAAACACACACACACACACAAGCATTCTCACAAATAAATATATATGTTCACTGGCACAACTGATACACACGCTTTCCTACAAAGAACAAATACAATCACACACACACACACACACACACACACACACACACAATATCCCTAAATGCTGTTAACTGAGACCCAAGTAAAATAGATGGCATTTTCTTTTTTGCCATGGTCATGGTTTAATTTAGGGCTGTGAAAACACTCTGCATATGGAGTCCATCTCCTCTATGGCTTTAGTGCTGAGACGGGCGCATATTACCACACACACCTATTCACACACACACACACACACACATAAGCTCATAATAATACACTCGCACATGCAAAGGAGCATGCACACATACATGAACACACAGAGAGGTAGTGCTCAGTATAAGACTTGCTAAGATTGTTGGAATGTGTTGCTGTTATAGGAAGGAAGGTATTGGCGTCAAGGTATGAAGTTCAGCTGGATGTGTTTGGAGTGTGTCTGTGTGTCTGTGTGGGAAACCTTTTTATGTTGAGAGAGAGACACAGAGACAGAGACAGAGACAGAAAGAGAGAGGGAAAAATGTTTGTGTAGATAAGTTAATTATTTGCCAGTCATCTCTGGGTAAGAAAATCAGTATAAACTTGTTTGCTTGAAAAGAGCCTTGTCTGAGGTACGTCACCTATGCACTCAGGTTATCATGCCAGGCTATATTGTTTGATACATATCTCACTTCAAGTAAAATGCAAGTAGAGTTATGTGGACAGTGCGTGTTTATTTTCAGTATTGTGTCACATGTCGGTAATAATGAAAATAATCTCTAGTGGAAGTTGAAAGTGGAAATGCTCTTTTTTGCTTAAATAATTTATTCCATCTAAAGCAGTAATTATTTTATTCAGCTTCACTTAAAAGCACACTTAATGGTTTGTCTTATATATTTTTACTGCATTGATACAACACACTGTATTTGTCACAACATGCAGCAAAATATATTTAGTAGACATGGCACACACACAAACACACACACACATATGTTGTTTCGTCCAATCTTTTAACCCCCCCTTCCATTTCTCACACTTCTCTCTTTTACTGTGTCACGCTCTCTCTCTTTCTCTTTATCTCTCTCTCCACCAGCCCCCCCCCCCCCCCCCCCCCCCCCAGATAGGCAGACAAATCTCTCTCTTTTCCTCCCTATCGCTATCTGTCTCTATCTCCCCCTCTGCTTGGCCCTGACTAGGCAGGGTGACATATTGACCAGTTGCCAGAGGATGGGAGCTATTGATCGGGTCTGATCCAGTTGTTTAGGTGTGAACCCTGGGTTAAACCGCCATCGATCTACACACACCTAACAGCCCATGAGGAGTTCATCTCTAATGGGGCTAAATGGCTGTTTGTGTTTGTGTGTGTGTGGGAATGTGTGTGTGGGGGAGTGTGTGTGTGTGTGTGTGTGTGTGGGTGGGGGGGGGGGGGGGGGGGGGGGTGGGGTATGGGCAACATCGGATATACAGGCTTGATTAGATTAAAGGATATTGAGTTAATTTAGCAATCATCAATGTCTCATAAGCTTGGTTTACCAATGGGTAGTGAAACACATACACACAAACACACACACACACACACACACACACACACACACACACACTAGTACACACACACATACGCTCACACAAACACATACATGTGCACAGCCACACGCGCACACACACACACAGTTTAGGGCAAACACGTGTGCCTCACTTTGACACAACAAAACATATGTTGATGCAAATATCCCTAAGAAAATAGGCATCTCGCAAGTTATTCTCTGCTCAGTCCTTGTTGTGATGACTTGAAAAGGGTCTTCAATGGCCCAAGTTTATTATTGACATGTCCCTTTCAAATCCGATAAGAACGTTATTTTTCACCTGATGTTGAACACTCACAATGCTAATGTCACCTTGACATGCTTGACAGGATGTCCTCTTCGCACATCATGTTGAATCACATGCAGACACACACACACACAAACTCAAAGACACACATGCACACACGCACACGCACACACACAAACAAACATGTGCACCCACACACACTCCCCCCTCCCCCCCCAACCCACACACAATGCACAATATTTGTGCCGCTCAGATTTCCTGAACATATTTGACCATATCAATACACTTTTGTGTTTAATATTCCCAAACGAAGAATGATCTATAATAAACAAATAAATAAATATATATATATATATGTATTTAAATACATAATGAAATAAACTCCTCCTTTGATTTCAAGCAAGGGTATGACATTTTGAGAAACCAACCATAGTAATCTACGTTTTTTAAGTATCATATATTTTGTTGAACTGTCTACTTACCCCGAGAAATCTGTAGTTATATTCAATGGCATCATATCCCCTTTTGCCCCGGATAATGCTCTGGGATACACCACTGTTTGTGGGGTAGTCGACTCATCTAATGTCAGTTAGCAAGTTACCTTTACATTAGCTAACGTTACAGTTGCAGCTATTTCATTAGAATGAAATTACATATGAAATTACAAAACCAACGCGACTGAACATAATGTTAATAAAACTTTAATACATTACAGAGTCGTCTGTGAACATGATTCCTGTATTCAATCATTTATGCACAACGTGCTCCCTTGCGTTGTTCGACATACTTGACAGAGCCTCATCATGAATATGTATGACTGCCTGGATTCAAGGTCCCTCATTGGCCACAACCAGAAAATGTTGTCCAAATATTACGTGTTAACACGCACGATTTGGTCGTGGTAACGTAGTGTTTCTACGACGTTTTTTTTTTTTAGCGTTAATGGCCTTCCAAACTGTACATGGACGTCCACTATGAGTGACCTTAACTTATTGACGTCGCCCGTAGCGGTAAAATGTGGTCCTATTTTGTTTGAGGCACTTGAATTGACTTATCGTTGCCATAAGCTGCTGATCTAGCGTGTGTGTTTAAATTACTATTTTTATATTTTGTGTTTCTATGTATGTTAAAGCAGGGACAATGGTTTTGTTTATGTTTCCATATGCTGCTGGAAGCCAAACTATCCATTGTTACGTGACCCTCTCCGTTTCTGTCAAACTCCACCATCTAGTGGCAGCCGGTGCCACTACACCATGTGCTCTTTGTTTACCTCTCGTCAATTAGCCACCACGTGCACTCCGGTCTACACTCCTGCCAGCAATCACGAATCACCCCCCTCTGTACTTAAGCACTGGCTCCCCACAGAGCCAGTGCTAGTTCGTTGTTTAGTTTAGTGTGTTCACTTCTCTCAGCAACTTCGTCCTCGCCTTTTAGTTCCTTGTTCCTGTTACGGGTTCCGCTCCCGTTCTTGTTCCGCTCCCGTTCTTGTTCCGCTCCCGTTCTTGTTCCGCTCCCGTTCTTGTTCCGCTCCGGTTCTTGTTCCTGCTCTCGTTCTTGTTCCTGCTCTCGTTCCTGTTCCTGCTCCCGTTCCAGTACCTTCTCCTCTTGTCCTCCTCGTTCCTGTTTCCTAGTCCCTGCCTGCCTGCCTGTTTTCCCCGTCTGCCTATTGCTTTCCTGATTACCCGCCTGCCTGCCTGACCTACCCGTCTGCCTACTGCCGCCTGACTCCCCGCCTGCCTACGTCCCTCTGCCTGCCTGACTCCCCTACTGCCTCCTGACTACCCGCCTGCCTACGTCCCTCTGTCTGCCTGACTCCCCGCCTGCCTACTGCCTGCTCGACTACCCGCCTGCCTACGTCCCTCTGTCTGCCTGACTCCCCGCCTGCCTACTGCCTGCTCGACTACCCGCCTGCCTACGTCCCTCTGCCTGCCTGACCCCCCGCCTGCCTACTGCCTGCTCGACTACCCGCCTGCCTACGTACCTCTGCCTGCCTGACCCCCCCGCCTGTCTACTGCCTGTTGCCTGCACAACTACCCGCCTGCTTTGCCCTTGCCTGTGCCTGAGCTTATAATAAATCCCCCTTTCAACCCGTTCCCTTCTCATCTCCGTGTCTTGCACTTGGGTCCTAGTCGTAATTGTAACAGTACGAACTAGCCCACATGGACCCAGCAGACACGGATCGAATACGCCAGGCTTATTCCCGGCTGGGAATACCTTATTTCCCCTACGAATCGACTTTGGCAGAAATCAAGTCCTCCCTTGAAGAGCTTAAGGCGGCTCGCATCGCGCGGGAAATCCGCTCAGCAGTCTCGTGGCCACCAACCCCCGCTGCAACTGCAGCATCGTGGCCACCAACTCCCGCTGTAACCGCAGTCTCGTGGTCACGAACTCCCGCTGCAGCCGCAGTCTCGTGGTCACGAACTCCCGCTGCAACCGCAGTCTCGTGGTCACCAACTCCCGCTGCAGCTGCAGCCTCCAGTCCTCAACCACCACAGCAGTGGTTTCCTGGTTCCAAGCCTCAGCCCCCGCTGCTGTTTTCCCCGAGCTCCAAGCCTCAGTCCCCGCAGCCGTTCTCTCCTGTTTCCAAGCCTCAGCTCCCGCAGTGGTTTCCCCCTGGTTCCGAGCCTCAGTCCCCGCAGCCGTTCTCTCCTGTTTCCAAGCCTCAGCTCCCGCAGTCGTTTCCCCCTGGTTCCGAGCCTCAGCCACCGCAACCGTGGCCTCCTGGTTCCGAGCCCCAGGTCCCGCAGCCGTGGTCTCCGGATCCCAAGCACCAGCCCACACAGCCGTGGACTCCGTGCTCACAGCCCCCACAGCCGTGGACTCCTGTTTCTAAACCCCTGTCTCCGCAGCCGTTGCTTCCGGTTTCCGAGCCCCAGCAACAGCTGCCTTCTGGTCCCAAGCCTCAGCGGCCTCCCGGCCCTGAGTTCCAGCAGCAGTTGCCTCCTGGTCTTAAGCCCCAGCGGCCTCCAGGCCCTCAGCCCCAGCAACTGCGGTCACCTGGTCCCAAACCTCAGCGGCCTCCTGGCCCTGAGCCCCGGCAACAGCTGCCTTCTGGTCCCGAGCCTCAGCGGCCTTCCGGCCCTCAGCCCCAGCAGCTGCTGCCTTCTGGTCCCAAGCCCCAGCGGCCTCTCGGCCCTCAGCCCCAGCAGCTGCTGTCTCCTGGTCCCAAGCCCCAGCGGCCTCCCAGCCCTAAGCCCCAGCAGCTGCTGTCTCCTGGTCTCAAGCCCCAGTTGTCTCCTGGTCTCAAGCCTCAGCGACCTCCCGGTCCTGAGCCCAAGCAACTGCTGCCTCCTGGTCCCAAGCCCCAGCGGCCCTCTGGCCCTGAGCCCCAGTCCCAACAGCAGTTCCTTTCTAGCCCTGCGCCCCAGCGCCAGCAGCAGTTGTCTCCAGGTTCTGAGTCCAAGTCACAGTTGTCTCCAGTTCCCGAGTCCAAGTCCCAGTTGTCTCCAGTTCCCGAGTCCAAGTCCCAGTTGTCTCCAGTTCCCGAGTCCAAGTCCCAGTTGTCTCCAGTTCCCGAGTCCAAGTCCCAGTTGTCTCCAGTTCCCGAGTCCAAGTCCCAGTTGTCTCCAGTTCCCGAGTCCAAGTCCCAGTTGTCTCCAGTTCCCGAGTCCAAGTCCCAGTTGTCTCCAGGTCCCGAGTCCAAGTCCCAGTTGTCCCCAGGTCCCGAGTCCAAGTCCCAGTTGTCTCCAGGTCCCGAGTTCAAGTCCCAGTTGTCCCCAGTTCCCGAGTCCAAGTCCAAGTCCCAGTTGTCTCCAGGTCCCGAGTCCAAGTCCCAGTTGTCTCCAGGTCCCGAGTCCAAGTCCCAGTTGTCTCCAGGTCCCGAGTCCAAGCCCCAGCTGTCTCCAGGTCCCGAGTCCCAGTGTCCTCCTGATCCTGAACCGCAGCAGTTCCCTTCCGGCCCTGCGCCCCAGTGTCCTCCTGATCCTGAACCGCAGCAGTTCCCTTCCGGCCCTGCGCCCCAGTGTCCTCCTGACCCTGTGTCCCAGCAGCAGCTGTCCCCTAGTCCGCTGTCACCTCCGTCCCCGGCTCCGTCTTTTCCCCGGGTGGTTGACAGCATCCCGGCGTATCCTGGTGGACACCTCCTGGATGCGCGTCGTCGTGGACGACGGCGTGCGCCCGCCTGCTCCGAACACCAGGCACGCAAGCGCGGTTACCGGTCCCACGGTTATCCGTCGGGAGAAAGCCTAGTCCGCTGTCACCTCCGTCCCCGGCTCCGTCTTTTCCCCGGGTGGTTGACAGCATCCCGGCGTATCCTGTTGGACGCCCCCTGGATGTGCGTCGTCGCGGACGACGACGTGCGTCCACACGCTCCCAACACTAGGCACGCAAGCGCCGGTTACCGGTCCCACGGTTATCCGTCGGGAAAAAGCCTAGTCCGCTGTCTCTTCCGTCCCCGACTCTGCCACTTCCCCGGGTGATTGATAGCATCCTGGCGTACCCTGGAAGACGCCTACCTGATTTGCGTCGTCGCGGTCGGCGACGGACGCCCGCCCGCTCCTGATATAAGAAATACAAGCTCCGGCCTCCTGTCCCGCAGCTTTCCGCCGGGAGAAAGCCCCGGTCCGCTGTCTCCTCCGTTCCCGGCACCGCCCTCTCCTTGGTTGACAGCATCCTGGCGTACCCTGGAAGACGCCTACCTGATTTGCGTCGTCGCGGTCGGCGACGGACGCCCGCCCGCTCCCGATATAAGAGATACAAGCTCCGGCCTCCTGTCCCGCAGCTTTCCGCCGGGAGAAAGCCCCGGTCCGCTGCCCCTCCGTTCCCGGCACCGCCCTCTCCTTGGTTGGCAGCATTCCGGCGTATCCTGGACCCCTCCCTAACTCGGGATTCCCACCGCCAGCACCCTCCCCCGCCGTGCGTACGCCTGGAGGCGTCCGTTGGGGGGGGGGGGGGGGGGGGGGGGGGGGGTACTGTTACGTGACCCTCTCCGTTTCTGTCAAACTCCACCATCTAGTGGCAGCCGGTGCCACTACACCATGTGCTCTTTGTTTACCTCTCGTCAATTAGCCACCACGTGCACTCCGGTCTACACTCCTGCCAGCAATCACGAATCACCCCCCTCTGTACTTAAGCACTGGCTCCCCACAGAGCCAGTGCTAGTTCGTTGTTTAGTTTAGTGTGTTCACTTCTCTCAGTAACTTCGTCCTCGCCTTTTAGTTCCTGTTACGGGTTCCGCTCCCGTTCTTGTTCCGCTCCGGTTCTTGTTCCGCTCCGGTTCTTGTTCCTGCTCTCGTTCTTGTTCCTGCTCTCGTTCCTGTTCCTGCTCCCGTTCCAGTACCTTCTCCTCTTGTCCTCCTCGTTCCTGTTTCCTAGTCCCTGCCTACCTGCCTGTTTTCCCCGTCTGCCTATTGCTTTCCTGATTACCCGCCTGCCTGCCTGACCTACCCGTCTGCCTACTGCCGCCTGACTCCCCGCCTGCCTACGTCCCTCTGCCTGCCTGACTCCCCTACTGCCTCCTGACTACCCGCCTGCCTACGTCCCTCTGTCTGCCTGACTCCCCGCCTGCCTACTGCCTGCTCGACTACCCGCCTGCCTACGTCCCTCTGTCTGCCTGACTCCCCGCCTGCCTACTGCCTGCTCGACTACCCGCCTGCCTACGTCCCTCTGCCTGCCTGACCCCCCGCCTGCCTACTGCCTGCTCGACTACCCGCCTGCCTACGTTCCTCTGCCTGCCTGACCCCCCGCCTGTCTACTGCCTGTTGCCTGCACAACTACCCGCCTGCTTTGCCCTTGCCTGTGCCTGAGCTTATAATAAATCCCCTTTTCAACCCGTTCCCTTCTCATCTCCGTGTCTTGCACTTGGGTCCTAGTCGTAATTGTAACATCCATGTTGTATCATACCATGACATCGCCATACCATATGGTACAGAACTATGAATTTCGTGGACCATTGAACCCCTAATATATATTTATTTATTTATTTATTTATTTATTTTTAACTAGGGCACAAATCACAAAGCATATTCTTATTACATGTTAATTATTACTTAAATGTGTACAAAATGTATCATACTGTGAATGTTCTTCCAAGTATACTGCAAATAGTGTAAAGGTGTACTAATAGTGAATGTATAGTATATTCAGAGGCTAGAAAGTTTTTCATGAAAGCATATTCTCAGTAAGGATTAATTTTAACGTCCATGTGTATTGAATTATAAGACAAGTGACCATACAGTGTACCTAAAAATATGTCTTCCAAGTTGCTGTAAATAGTGTTAAAGTGTACAAATAGTGACTGTTGATATATTTAAAGACTAGAAAAAATGTGTGTACTAACAGCAACATTTTGAATGTAGAAGTACAATATAAAGTAATACAATACAATAATACATTTGGAATACATATAAATATTTATCTGAAAATTACCAATACTGAAGTATACTTACATATGCTTAAATGTACAAAAAATTTACTAAGCACAATTAAAAAACATTAGTTTTTTGCTTTAGTATGTAAATGACTGTGTCAGCACCTCAAAAGACAATGTGTATGTGAAACAAATTAAACTTATATTATTTATCCTGGAACTGTTTTGATAAGAATGCTTTCTCATTTCTACGTGTGTGTGTGTGTGTGTGTGTGTGTGTGTGTGTGTGTGTGTGGGTTGTGTGCATGCGTGTATGACGTGAATGTTCTCATATTTCCATTTCTTTTCCCCCAAACTCGTTCTCATTTATCTTTAGACATGTAAGTGTAACTGTATGTCTCTCTCCCCACTCTCTCTCTCCCCCACCCATCTCTGACTCTGAAGGCCTGTAATGAGTCATCTGGGAGAGCTGATGTGAATTATTTAGATTCAACCCCCTGATACTGTCAGGGAATTAACTGAGGGCCGACAGAGGAGTTGTAGTGGGGGGGTGGGACATTATACCCGAAAGAAAAGAGGTTAAAAAAAGGCCAATTGAACCAAACTCAGAAGAAATGGTATTGTTCTTTTCTGTTTTGAAATTTCACAAACCAAAATCACAAAATCTTTGACAATTTCCCCACTAAGACTCTCAACCACTATTCATTTGCGGAACCATGAGCTAAATACTGTGACGTGCATTTATTATTTATAACCACCCTTTATCTTTCTCTGTGCTATGTTTGGCCGTGATACGTCATGGGGTAATATAGCTATTCAGACTCATATATCTTTTGTGTGAGTGTATTTGTGTATGCGTGCGCAAGGCCCTGTACTGCATAAATGGCTGTCAGCAGGCTTTAGTTTTGATGCTCTATGTTCTGCTGTCATGGATTGAACTAACAGGTTATAGGTTATCAGATGCGCACAGGGACAAACACCGGCACACACACACACACACACACACACACACACACACACACACACACACACACACACACACACACACACACACACACACACACACATACACACATACACACATACACACACACACACACACACACACACACACACACACACACACACACATAAACACACATGCACAGACATTCCCCTCTGTGCTTGTAAACCTGGTCAAGCTTGACAGCTCTATCTGTGTGAGTACAGTAATAGAGACAACAGCAGTAGGCTGTCAACCATCCTCCCCCCCCCCCCCCCCCCACCTCCATCCATCCTTTTCTCCCTCCCCGGATTTCTCTCTTTCTTGCTCACTCTCTATCTTTAATGTCACTCTTCATTCTTCATTCATGGTCTCTCATCTACCCAGATAGGGTTATCAGATGTGGAAGGGAATGGGGGGGTTCCACGTGTAAGGTAAAGAAAAGATTCAGCACCAAAGACCAAAGCACCCGCGCCACAGTTTATTTTCATCCATATAATAGATATAAATGCAAACAAATGTGCTGTTGGCTCAAATCGTTCATGGCATCCTCGTTTGTTAACTTAATCTCAGGTGCTGTCTTTGGAATTGACATATCTCCCCCGTACATACATACATACTGTGTGGGGTGCTACTCAAATGTCCTCCCACCTTGAAACACATGCAGATGAGATATAATGGAGAGTGCAAATTGCCAATAGGTGTGTGAATGATGGGTGCGTTTAATGTGTCCCTTCAATGAACCAACTGGTAAAGAAAATGAATGAATAGATGGATAGCTAGGTATAGAAAATGCCTTTTTTACATAAAGCCATTTCAATACTGTCAATTAAATGGTATTGAATAGAAATGGACACATTTTGACTTTCCATTTATTCATGACCTAAAGAATAACATTTATTCAACATTCATATTAATGTTTATTTCTACTTTTAATAGGATTACTATGTATATAATTAATGATGTTTGCACAAACTATGAACTCAACACCAAACTGTTATATTTCTTACCTAGCTTTGCCTTGAGAGGATGTTTTTTTGCGTCAATATTCTGTTAAATCTGAGATCGGTTTGCAAAGCATTGTTTAAACATTGTAAATACTATCAAATTAAAATATAAACATGTATCTTTGTACTTCCACAGAAATGACCCAAATTTGCAGTACTTTGGAAAGAGGAATGTTTACCAAACATGGACTCGGACAAAGAGTGCATTGGTGTTTGGGTGCATTAAGAGGAAGAATGTTCCTGATGTATGATTTGTTAGAGAAATGTTGCTCTAACGTTTGACAAGCGTTAACATGCTCGCGTGTTGGGTCTCTTTATGAGAGTATGCGGAGGCCTTGGAAGAGGGTCAAGACCCAGTGGTTTGCTGTGTCTAGCTGGCATCCTTCACCTGGTGCTGGGTGGGAATCAAACCCACAACTTAGCAAGCACTTTGCCCTTCATGTTAGCCAGCTACTGCCAGGCTTCCATGCCAATAACCACTTTGGACTAGTGATATTGACCCATCCCCTGCATGCACCCACCCTCCTCTTGCTTCATTCTCCCTCTCCCTCGCTCCTTTCTCTCTTTTTCTACCTCTCTCTCTCTCCTTCTCTCTCTGTATCTCTCTCTGTATCTCTCCCTCCTTCCTACCTCTCATCCTCAATAATCGGTGTATTTCTCTTTCAAATACCACAGGTTTTCAGGAGCACCGTTTGCTCTGAATAATCACGGTAATTATGATAAAACAGGGTGTTTGGTCATGAAAGGAACATAATCTGAAAGCTGATCCACGTCTATATGTACACACACACACACACACACACACACGCACACACGCACACACACACACACACACATACACACATGTACACACTCACACTCACTCACACAATGAACCTTACCCTCTGATGCACATTCATGTACTTGCAATCATACAGTGCTTACAGTATGTATTCATGCATTTGTGTGTGTGTGCTAGTGGGTGAGACAGAGCAGGGGTGGAATAGTAGAACGTGGTATTCAGGGCAGATTAAATTGAGTTTTTGTTCATTTTCCTCCAGATGTTGAGTCTATGTGTTTTATTTTTACATTCTTGGCCCATGGCCCATATATATTTTGGACTGGGCAGGGAGTATATAATATCAGTGGAAAATGCTGTGGTCTGGTACCTTTTAAATAACATTTCCTCCTTTTTCTGTTGCTGTCCTGTTTTTCTTTCCATGTTGTCTTTTATATTCGGGAATGAGCCTGGAGAGGTGCTGTTTGGAAACATGAGGGGATCACACACACACACACACACACACACACACACACACACACACACACGCTCCAATATGTTGGAGCTGTCTTTGACATTGCATTCCAGGTGCTAGTCAGTGATAGTCTACCTCTAGTGGCACGATGCTGCCTTATGTAAAGCAAGGAATCTGATAGTTTAGTGTAAATCTCGTCCATTTCACTACGTGTTACCCCCTGTTTGCCACATATATACAAACTTTAATCTTCCTATATTTCTGTCTGCCCCTTTTCAGCGACACGAGTTAATGATGGTTTGTGCGAAGGTTGACATGGTTAGCGGGAGCAATTTATGAGTAATTGCAGTCGGGGCTCCGATTGAAAGGACTTGAGTGAGGGGTTTTGTGCGTTTTTGATGTCAATCTATGTGGCGCCGTGACCTCTGACCAAGAGTCTCGTCTGCGACCTCATCAAAGAGAGACAAGCATTCCTCTTAAGGACAGCAGCCATTCAATCGCTACATCTTTGTCCCCCTTTTTAGAGCCCACTGTCCGTGGTGTGGCTAAATCAATGTCTGCAAGCAAGGAACACACACACACACACACACACATGCATAGACACACCAAACATATACATACACACCAAATATATACATACACACACACAGACACACAGACAGACAGACAGACAGACACACACACACACACATACACAGACAAAAGCACAGACACACACAAACGCACAAACACACACACACACACACACATGAATAAACAAGACACAAATGCATACCCAGGGATGTACAAAGAGAGGGAGAGTGTGTGAATACTACGTTACTTTATTAGTCCAGGGCATGTCTGTCACAACTGTTTGTACCCCAAACACTTGACCTTGAATGGAAAAAAAGAATGAAACAAGTTTGCACTGTGCTCCTTTTCTGAACCTTAAGCGGAGATGTTGTCTTTGTCCCTGGTCCCAAAATCGGGTGTGATTTGAGGAACCTCATTGAATTTAAAATCCGAGTGATCAAGAATGTAGTTTGTCTGTTTTCGCTTGTGTTTTCGAACGGGGGAAGGGTTAATTGAGGAGCCGTTTGTCCCGGTTTATTTTGCTAAGCCTTTAATCAGTTAGTAATGGCTTACACACCATAAAATTAGGTCTTCGTTTTTAATATGCGTCAGTAAAGGACTTCATTTGGTAAAGAAAACTTCATTTTTGTTCCCTTTTTTGTTAGGTATTTTTATGTAACAAGAAATAAAGAGAACAACTCACTGTTAAATTGATGTCAATCTGGTATTCAACGGTTTTATTTAATTGATTTAATGTCATTTGAAATGAGGCTATACTTGACAGCGCACAGCTCAAGATCATTAGGATCTTAATTTTAGTATGCGGTAAAATGTGCTCATTTATTAATGCATTGCTCGAAAATTCAGCGAAACTCGAATTACAACTCTATCATTTGCGTTGGAAATAAATTACATCTTGCCCTTAGCCAACCAGTGAACAAGGCTGGGATCTAAGTGTTTCATTTAATGCCATTCTCACATTGGTAATTAACTTCCAACACCAAACAAGAGCAGTATAAGTACCACCACTAAGTCAGACTGAAACCGCCATAGAAAGGAGTCAGACAAGTACACATGACCAGCCACTCACGCCAGCACTCCAACCCAATGTTGGATTCCTCCCATTCCAATTGAAAAATCAAGGCTTTGGAAATCACACAGTCGCACAATAGCTGACCCTGAACCGCATCTCTTTAGCTTGCTGGTCCTCTCCTGCTTAGAGGCCCCTAAATGGAAGCACAGATCAACGTATAGAACCCCCCCCCCCCCCCCCCACCACCACCATCACCAGTCCACAGGCACTGCTGCAGTCATGAGCCGGCCTGAACATCTTGTCAAAGCCTTAGGAGGATTTAATAAACTCAATTGAATTTGAAAATTGAGTGATGATACTTCTGTGACCACAATTATATTTTCTATCCAAATATTTATCGGAGTCAATTTGAATTATATGTTTAAACAAGTGTGACTCTCCAGTGGTCCACTTAAATACCTTGGATGTGCAATATCCTTAATTGGGCATATGAGCACAATACAAGCATAATGCAACCAGAGTTGGAACATTTCGGCTTTAGAAAGTAAAAGTCCTGCCATGTGTATGCACATATACAGAGACAGCTGAGTTTACTTATTATTTGTACCGCTTGTTGTGGAAGTTATGCACGCAAATCGTACTATACAACTACAAAAATACTATAACTAATAGTATTACTATAACTAATAATATAACATCTGACATAAAGGTTCACAGTGATATCAATAATATCAGTATAATTATTATTAAATATTTTAATAAAAATAATTAATGATTACATAGTCATAATTAACAGACAGTTAAACATTGTGTTCTCAACATGTATATTACATTAAAGTATTCACCTCTACATATATCCGTACCGCTAGCCATTCGCTTCTGTATCGTCTTGAATGTAAAACATCAGGTCCAGGAGATAAGCAATCGCTGCATGTAGGTGTTATGAAAAAATGTGTTCAAATCCAACACAACTGATTAGGAAGTTTCATGTCGATTGAATTAGAAGTTGTGAAGTGCTTGGACATATGTCGTTATTTTTTTTTATAATGCTGTAAATACAATGCATTGGTATTTTAGGTGTCTGTAAACGTGTGTGAGTGTGTGACTGTGTGACTGCGTGTGTGTTGGTGTGTGTCTGTGTGTGTGTGAAACTGTAATGGATCAGTATGAATGCCTTGTTAGCAAGCGTTGCTAAAACCCTTTAGGCTCTTCAGATTATGAGTGCCATTTTAGAGAGCGGCATTAGCTGTCGTGTTCTACCTACCACTTACACAATGTGTTGGAACCTAAACACACACACACACACAAACACACACACATACACACACACACACACACACACAAACACCCCAACACACACACCCACTGCCACACACACACACACCCTGCCACATACACACTACCACACACACACACAAACACACACACACACACACACACACACACACACACACACACACACACTGCCATACAGCCCAACACACCCCAACACAAAGACACACACGCAAACACATTAGCCCACGCACACACACTCAACAGGCACTTGTGTGTGTGTGTGGGCAGCTGGCTGAATTGATGAAATGTGAATCTGCATCCTCTCGGGACTAGAAACACACTACTCTACTTAGCATTAGAAAGGCGACATTCACTCTTTTCATGTGAGTGGTGAACTGTGGAATGCCCTCAAGGTGTGGACCCAGGGTTTCCGGGTACAAATACACCGACCAACACGTCTTACCTCCACCAACACCAAATTCTTTCCACAATTTTCCCAAGCCTTGCTTTCCCATCCTACCCCTGTCCCTTTTCGTGCCTTATTCTTGTTCTACTCTCAAGAGAATGAGAGGGAATGAGAGAGAGATAATGAGAAAAAAGAGAGAGAGAGAGAGCGAGAGAGAAGAGAGGTAGATTGGAAGAGAAGGAAGACGAGAGACGTACAACCAGACCCAGCAGGGAATCTCTACCGTTGGTTGATTCTCTCCTCTTCTTCCCCTCTGTCTGCCATGCCCCCTATTTTGTTTGGATTCTTTCATTTCTCTCCTTTCTAATCCCACCAGCCCTCCAATCCCCCCCCCCCCCCCCCCCCCCCACACACACACCCCGCTCTCTCTTCTTCTTCTCCTTATCAAACGCCACTGCACAGAGAGGAAAGACACAGGCACACATATATTGACACATACATACATACGCACACGCGAGGAGGCACAGGTAGCAAAGTTTTCTCCCAGAGTTTTCGCGGAGATGCTAAACAAAACATAAAACACCGCAAATGCAAAAGACGGTGGGGGTGGCAGGGATTTTCTGGATGGAAGGTGTGGGGGGTGGGGGGTCTGTGGAAGAGTGAGGGGTTTGGAGAAGAGAGGGAAGGTACTTTGTATTTTTTCTGTGGGTATCTACTGGTGACAGGTGGGAGGGGAGATGAGGCGTGCATTGTGCTCCTGCACTAATTAGCATTGTTAGTGGGGCCTAGCCGCCGTGAATGGCAGCAGATAGCATTAGTGGGGTTTAGGCTGCTTGAGTGGCAGCGATAGCAGAGAGAGAAAGTACAGTGTGGTACTGCTAAGGCCAGGGCTGTGTATATGCTACATTAGGTCTGATACACTCCCGAAGTCTTTAATGGACACAGCAGGGAGGGGTTGAGACAAAGGGGAAGGGAGTCGGTAATGGTAAAAACTACAGTGAGGCATTTGAAAATGAGTCATTGTGTGTGTGTGTGTGTGTGTGTATGTGTGTGTGTGTGTGTGTGTGTGTGTGTGTGTGAAGGTGTGTGTGCATGAAGGCATATGTGTTTCAGGTTTATATAATGGGGATTTGTAGATCAGACTTCTCACCTTTCACCCCAGCCCTTGAGGTTCAGCTTACAATAGAGGTATAGGTTACACGCCCAAAGCTATATGAAAAGGCTAGTTAGCACAAGGTTTTTATGCTGTGAGCGCACCCACGCATGCATGAGTATACACACACAGGGTGTGTCTGTAAATGTGTGTGTGTATGTATGTTTGTGTGTGTGTGTGTGTGTGTGTGTGTGTGTGTATTGTATGTGTGTGTCATACACCACTTGTGCATATTTGTGCTACTCAAATGCAGCCGCATCCACAGTGTCTATATCAAACTGCCCTCAGTCCTCTCTTTTACCCCCATTCAGACACTCCCCACCCCAGCCATGAGATCCATGCCTTCCTCCCCCCCCACACCATTACCCGATCCCCTCCCTAACCTGTCCCCTCCAATATCTAGAAGCAGCCCCGGAGGCTGGGTTGCGCTCTCTACACACACATAATCACACACAGTCACACACACGCAAACACACACACAAACTCACAGTGACACACACACACACACACACACACACTTGGGTCTTCCTAAAGACTCCCAAAGGGAAGAGATCATTGGGGCAGTTTGGGAGGATGGGAGGCATATTGTCAGGGGTGGAACCTTCAAACAGAAAACATCTCAATGGAGCAGCGTCTCTGGCTACTAAATATGGGGAGGGGAAGAGGAGGCGAGCCATGAATATTAAACAGGGTCTAATAGCCTGGGCCCACTCGTCTACTCCTGCTTCCTCCTCCCCCCCCCCCCCCCCAGCAGAAGGCTCGGTGGGGCTTTGGGACGTTATTTGACTGATCAAGACAAAACCCTGCCTATATGATTATAGAGATATATAAATGAGTGTGTGTGTGTGTGTGTGTGTGTGTGTGTGTGTGTGCTAGACATGCATGTGTGCATGTGCTTGTGTGTTTGTGTGTGTGTGTGTGTGTGTGTGTGTGTGTACGTGTGTGTGGGTGTGTGTGAGTGCGTGCATCGGTGTGTGCAGGTGTGTATGCATGTGTGTGTAGGTTTCCATGAGCCATAGGCTGTCTTGGGTAAACCAGACCTTGAAGAATGAGACGACCACTGGGATTAAGAGGTGAGACAGTCACACCCCTGGCTCATAGTGGGCATGGCCGGTTTCTCCTGACTCCTCCCACTTGTCAGAGTAGGCCTGGGCTCCTCAATTTGACCATTTACTCGTCATTTGATCATTTGATCCGTCATATCGGTTTCATCATTAAATTAGTATCCCAATGTATGGAAATATGCCCATTTGCAAAACGAATGTAATATGATTTGACTTAATACAGCTGTCCATCAGCATCTGGCTTAAGTGTTGATGTTGCTGCTTTAGACTGTTTACCTCTCCTCTGAATGGTGCTGGAGGTGGATGCCAGAGACACTTGGCCTTTCTTGTTTATTTATTTATTTTAGTACTAAACTGAACTGCAAATATTTAAGATGTCAACGGTCACAGTGTTTGAAGGGTGGTCACATGGAAGCTGACCTCAAGCTGACTTCCCACGAAGCCCCCCGCCTAATCACCATAATGCACATCAGCCTGTCATCACCACACACAATATGTTGTGTACAGTTGATGGATTGAGCTGGTAGAAATAGAGGGAGATGATTTAGGGCCGCTGTGACTTTCCTAAATTGCCTTTTTAAACAGCACAACAACCAGATCACACAACATTTTAAAAAAAGACTGATTAATGTTGACTTCTTTTCTTTTCTTTTTTAAACTTACCAAGTTTTGAGTCCTTTTTTGTTAAAAACAAAAAAGTATTTTCGAATTAAGAAAGTAAGTGGAAAAGAGTTGCCAACAGTCTGAAACACATTGGAAACGATCAGAAGCAATACAAAGCTTGTGTCTGTGTATGACAGACAGAGCTGCAAGAGTGACGGGTGACAGGTGCAAAAGAGGCCGTTGGGACTTGGGAAGGAGAGAGCGATAAAGAGAGAGGGAGAGAGAGAGAGAGAGAGAGGGGGAGAGAGAGAGAGAGGGAGAGAGAGAGAGACTAGGGGGAATTTAGAACTGTGGATAAACTAAAATCATGAAAGTTACGCTTAACATGAATTATGCTTCTCATGATCTAAAGAGTTGCCTATATGAAGTCACTCAACTGTGTTTTTTATTTTTAGTGTCCTAGATAATACAGCTTTCTCACATTTCTCTCCAGGGTTGTGTTTTCCTAGGAAGAAACACGTGCAGCTGTTCCAGGACCTGCTCTTTCTTCCTGCAAGCCCAGACTGAAGAATGACTGGGAGGTCATCCACCACAACACCTTCATTTCTACCAGGCCACCAGAGGACCCTACACAGTCACTTGTGTGAATGCAGACCATAGCTCTGCCTTGCCAGAGGAGTTTACAAGGTAACACATGCTTACATACACATATTCGGAGACTTTTGGGATTTGGGGGGAAAATATGGAGTGCAGGTCGCTTGTTGCACGGACATAAATCCAGCAGACAACACTATGACACAGTCGTAATCCGTTTATCCACCATGAAGGACAGGCGTGGTACGGATGGCGTTTCCTCAACGAGATAGACTAGAAGTGTCTCTCCCACAGTCATGCTTATGTAGGCATAGAGCTCTCCATATTTTCTATAGGGGGAAGAAACAACCAGGCCTTTCTGATGGCTTCACCGATCGTGTGAGTGGCTGATTGAGCTGTGGAGCTATATCAAAATCAAGAGACTTGCTTACTGTAGTGTTCTTAACAAACAGACACAGTAGTCTCCCATGTATCCAAGAATACAGTTTAGACAGAGTGGCTTGTTGATGTCATAATATTATCCCCAGCCGCCGTCTTCTGCATTTTAAATTCCTTCAAGTAAACACATGTCTCTCAGATATCGTCCACATAAACTGCTACTATGTAATGCTAATGGTGTTAAATTGTATTCTCAGCAGTTATAATCCTCCGACCAGCGCGTGTCTTTTCATTGTGGCTTTCTCTGTAGTCTCGCCACCGCACAGCAGAAGAATGCAGAGAGCGAGAGCAAGAGAGAAGGATAAGAGAGGAAGGGAGGAGGTGGGGAGAGGGGGCGTTATGGTGCATGTTTGTAAATAATCTCTGTCACACTGGTAAATAGCAGTTTATTTAACAAGCATCATATCACAGGGGTGCTTTAACCCTCCGCAACTCAATCGACACTTCTCTCTCTCTCTCTCCCTCTCTCTCTCTCTCTCTCTCTCTCTCTCTCTCTCTCTCTCTCTCTCTCTCTATCTCTCTATCTCTCTCCATCCCACTCTCTAGCTCTCTCTCCCCCCATCCCACCCTCTAGTTCTCTCTCTTACTCCCTCTCTCTTCCTCGTTGTGCCTCTGGAGCTCAGCGGCTGTGCAGTTGGGCATTAATAATAATAACTATGAGAAACAGAAAGGGCAGATAGCCGTGGCGGCATTGTGTGTATGTGTGTGTGTGTGTGTGTTTGTGTGTGTGTTGATGTGTGTGTGCATGTGTGTGCACATGTATGAGTGTGTGTGTGTGTGTGTATGTGTGTGTGTGTGTGTGTGTGTGTGTGTGAGTGTGTGTGTGTGTGTGTGTGTGTGTGTATAAGAAGCCCAATGCTCAGCCGGCTTACAGCGCTTAGCTCCCATTAAAGTGCCGCCATTGAGGGCTGGAGTTATGTGTGTGTGTGTGTGTTGGGGGCCAGCAGGAAAATAAGAAGCTGTTATTTCGCATGATATTAAGCACATGAAAGCCTGCAGCTGGGGAGGTCAGTGGAAGTGGCTGAAGAAGACAGAAGCAGGAGGGAGGCTTGCTGAAGGAATAATGTAAATAGAGCCTGGCTGACTTATCAGGCGTAGCACTGTCAGCCCTGTGTGTGTGTGTGTGTGTGTGTGTGCATCTATTATTGTATGTGTGTGTGTGTCTATGCCTGTGTGTGCTCGTGCGTGTGTGTGTATGTGTGTGTGTATGTCCGTATGTATATGTATGTGTGTGTATGTGTGTGTGTGTGTGTGTGTGTGTGTGTGTGTGTGTGTGTGTAGTAGTGTGCAAGGCTGTCAGAAGGTCCATTGTTTGGGATGTGATAAAAGGCAATTTCCCAGAGTCCCTTGTACATCCACACACCCGGCTTAATTTGAGGGCCATTTTTCTGTGACAGTGTTGACAGTTTATACATCTCTCTCCCGCGCTCTCTTTCTCTTTCTCTCTCTCTCGCTCTCCCTCTCCATATCTCTGTCTTCCTTTCTTCTCTGCCCGTCTTTCCTTTGCGTTCGCTCACACTTTTGTTGCAAAGAGGCGGTTTGTATTCGTGTCTCTGTTTATTGGTGTCTAACCCCCCCCCCCCCCTCATGTTTGCCATGTTCTCTTTGAGACGACGACAATACCTGATACTTTAATACCTGTGACACGGTGTACACACACACACACAACACACACACAGAGGCACAGACAGACACACAGCAAGAGCCCTGGGTTCTGTGTCTGTGGATGCGTTCTCCAGCTGCCCCCGTCTTAATCTCGTTCGCGACACAGCAGAGCGTGCGGCGCTACTCCGTCAGAGGAGAGAGTGTCCTGTTATCATGCCGAGAAGGGCCCTATTAAGGGTTGGGGGTGGGGGGGGCAGATAGAGGTGTGGGAGGGGGGGCAGGTTCAGGGACAGAATAATTGATGTGAACGCTAATTTATTTGGGTGTGCGATGCCGTTTGTGCGGTAAACAAGGTGTTGACACAGATGTCAGAGGTTGCTCACACGCACACACAAGTGCACATGCGCACAGACACAAGTACGTATTCCGACCAATGACACAAGGTGTATGCATATGTGTTTGTGTGCCATTAATTGTGGCCTAGAAATTTCACCCAACAAAGTTCACCCAACAAGTTCACCCAACAAACACATTATGTCTAAAAAAAGAAAACACCTAGGTTTGGTTCCACTTTATTCTTATCCCTTTATTCCAAAATGCTTCTTAACAGTTTGGTCATTCTTCTAACAATAAATCTTCTCACCTGTGTCCTTATGAAGCCGGACCGGCCAACTGTATGTTGATAAACGGCTTCCGGATAGAAACAGTTCACTAATGTATGTTCGGCAGGGGAAATGGAAGGTTCCATTCATGGATACAGGGTTGGGGGTGCATTACTAATGAGTGCCAACTAAAGTTAAAGATTGGATTAGCACATTGTAGATTTACATGTAGTAGTCTAACATAACAAGCTAGCTCATTTTGTAATTGTATTTATAAGTCCCATCCATCAGGTAGTAAATAATTCGGCTGGCTCATCCTTTATAACGGCCAACATTTCTAACGGGCAGGGCTTTAGCAAGAGTACTCTGATCAAGTTGTTTGGGCTCACAAACATAACAATCATATAAGATAAGACATAAGTCATCATCATCCCTGACAAAAAGTATTTATATTTTACTCACCATCTTCATAATTCTTCATAGGGAACTTATTCATACAAATAATACACAGTATTATAAACACAATAATGCATTTCTCTTATATTGTCTTACACTACCTACATTTTCTTCAAAATGTCTTTGTTTGCAACAAGTCCATTAGAATTCGACGGATTTGACAGTGTCATATTTAGAGAAGTGAATACCTCCACTTGCACAACATCAGGTGGAAAGAAAGCAAAAATAGAACATGCAGCTAAGCCTCTCACTGGAGTAGCATCCGGACAAAGAGAAAGCAGCTCGGCTATCTCCTTAGCATAATCTGTAATCTTTTATCTATAAAAGGAAGAGGGAAAAGACCCACAACTTGCCTATTCTCTTCTCTGTTATCGTTTATAAGAGCTCAGCTCTCCAACTCCTTTTTTCCAGCTCCAAGGCTGTTTTATTATACTGTTGGCAGGAAGTATTCTTATTGTGTGTATTTGTATTATTCTACTGCATTGTCTGGAGAGTATTCAGGTGCTTTGCTGAACAAAGCCGTCGAGATGGGCTCAATAAAGGAACACATTTGGAATTTCAGCGCTATCAGTCACTGGTACGATAAGTCACTCTTTGGTAAAAGAGGATTTTGAGCAAAACTATTTATGTCACAATCTATTCAGCCTCAGAAAGTTGTAGACAAAGGCATAAAGGCCAAACACAACAGAAGCCTTTAAAAAAGTAATATAAATAGGTTTTATTTTAATTTAACTTCAACCTCTACTTAAGTCATAACACATTCACACATAATGCGGACACAGTGTTGTTTTAATAGACCTCTGTAAATAATATTTTTCTCCTTCTCTTCCCTTTCTCTTTCCATTTCTTTTCTGGTTATTTCATTGTATAATCATTGTTCATCCTCAAATCATTGCGGTCTTCTCATTGCAACCTTCTCCACCCTTGCTCTGCCAGTTACAAACTGCGTCGGAAATGAGCTGATTGTTATTTCAAACTTAATAATGTTACACGACTCCATCAAGGCAACGCTGCTCTATCAAACTCTCCCAATCTCCATAGATAATTTAATCACCAAATGCCAAGCTGCCACGCCACATTTAGGTGTAATTTTCCTCCATGCAAAGGTAATTTGTTTCAGTATTATGAATTAATTAAATCATAACGAAGATAGAGAAGGTTGTAGAATGTCTAATCAACAGGCCCTTGAAGACTGATTGATTTTCTCTCCTCCGCGCCGTGGCCCTTGTGAGGCCCCGGTCCAGCTTCCACTCCAGCCTCTCTGCTCTCTACACTCCTCCTCTCGTACTCCTCCTTCTTTTCCCCAGCTCTGGAACGCTTGGCATCGCTGGCTGTGTTCTCCATTCAACAGCACTGTCTTGGGCCAGGACGTGCTTTCATCACGAGGGGAGCAACCCCTCCAACAACCCCTCCTGCCCAGTATGTCCATTCAACATTCCTACCCTTTTTTTTCTTCTTCTTCTTCTTCTTCTCTATCTAAATCTTCTTCTGCCCCCCTCCCCCCCCCCCCCTCCCTATCAAGATGATGCAGATCCACCTCAGGATCGCAGGCAGTCATAAAACAGACCCTCTGTGTACGACTTATACAATGAGCGGCTACATGCTATCCTGTAAGCGGAGCTGTCTTGCCCTCTGTCACCTTGTCTTGGTTGAGCTGCTCCCACCCCCCCCCCCCCCCCCTCCCCCGACCCCACCTTCTTCTTTCTGTTGTTCTGATGTCCTGATGTCTTGGCGGCATTTGTTGACATTTAGCTGGCCCCTTTTTTAATATGCGCCGTGTTTGAGGTGCATCAAGGTGGAGCCACCTGTCACTCAATCATTTCGTGCAGCTGCTTGTCTCGGGGGCCCCTGAGACTATTTTTCCTTCAGATGCGTACACAAGCCGCAGGGTACCTCCAAGCGTCCTCTTTTCATGCTCTCACACACACACACACACACACACACACACACATACACACACGCACACACACACACACACATACACATACGCACGAACACACACACTTACACACAAATACACACAGAGAAAGCCAAAAAACATGCTCTACTGTAAATCAACATTAGAGTATGGCAGAGTCATACACAGACGGCCCCTTCTCACGCACACATGTCAGCCACTATCTCGCCCCAGATCTGCAGGCCTGTACACAGTGTTCCATATTTATGAACTACACAACCAGACATACTGTCACACACATCACCCATAAAAACACACACACAGAGACACACACACAGACACACCTATGCACACATCCACACGCATGCATGCACACACAAACACACACACACATACACATATCACATAGCACACACAGAATTCACACAAAATACACAGACACACACATACACCCACACCCACACACACACACAAACAGAACAAATGCCTTCTTGCCCACTAAAAACAACATACCTCACATCCAGCCTTTGCTAATGTAAATATTTATTCTGCGTGCTTGAGATATTCAGGGCATGCTACGTGGTTGAGACAAAAGCTTTCAGGTTTGACTATGCACAGTCCGTCCAAGTTGCTATTGTGTGTAAACCAGGCTCCAATGTTGCAAACACCACCCAATGAGATTAGGGAATTGTTTGGACGAAAAGGTTTTATATATTCAGGTACGACTCAATCTGATTCTAAATTAAGTTTGTTCATAACCCTTTATTTTGTGTTTCAAACATGGAAGGGTTAATGTATCGGCAGATATAGGTATACATTCCTTCGCTATATGAAGAGAGAGAGAGAGGGGGGGGGAAGCGAGAGAGAGAGAGAGAGAGAGAGGGGGGGAGAGGGGGAGAGAGAGAAAGAGATAGAAAGAGAGAGAAAGAGAGGGGGGAGGGGTGAGCAAGGTACAGAGGCTGGGGTCAGTGTGAGACTAGCGAGGCTCAGATAAATCACATCTTTAAAGCAAACATTGTTTAGTGACAGGCACCAGGCAGTGTGTGTGAACCTAGCGTGTATATTTAATGTGTTGTGTGTGTGAACGTAGCGTGTATATTTAATGTGTGTGTGTGTGTGTGTGTGTGTGTGTGTGTGTGTGTGTGTGTGTGTGTGTGTGTGTGTGTGTGTAAAATACAGGAGGCACCAGGGCTAAATGTAAGGAGGGGTGTTTTTTTATAAAAACTTAAAAACCTGCGAGCACAGTTGTGTGTGTGTGTATTGTACATGTGGTTTAACAGAAAGATGAGGCCAATGACTTCCGCATACATTTGGTTTTTTATTGTTTTAGGTTAACTATTGTTTTAGGTTCACTATTGTTTTAGGTTCACTATTGTTTTAGGTTCACTATTGTTTTAGGTTCACTGTTGTTTCACGATGACTTCGTCCTTCACACCAAGGGTAGATCAGTAAACAAAGGAACCAATGTGTTTATACCTGTGTGTGTGTGTGTGTGTGTGTGTTGAGGGTGTTGGGTGGGTGTTCTGTTATGCGCATTCAATTAAAACTCGTTATTTTCCGTGAAAAGGAGTGAGCAGAAATTAAATTATGTCAGGTAAACATCCAATCAGAACCCAGGGATTTGTATCTGCTCCTCATCAGACCGAACGACAGGGGTCCTTACAACACACACACACACACACACACACACAATCAAACCCACACACACACACACACCTTATTACTCTTTATTAATCTGCTGGGCATTAATTGAACCCCTTCAGAGCCATAGCCGTACCTGCGTCTCCTCTCTCATTATGAGTCAAGGTGCCTTTGGGCCGCGAGGGGGGATGGTTGCGAAGGAGAAGGAGGTCTCTATCTCTGATGATGCCATATTGTAAGACCTCACGTGTCATACTAAACTGGACATAGCACCCTCTTCCTTCTCGTTGTTTTTCAAAACTATTAAGGATGGATTATGAGCTATCTTGAATGTTAAGCAAGACACATGCAAATGTTGTTAAACCATCAGTTTAATAATTTCTTTCTCTTTTTTTAATTGACAGCTTAAGTCGTTTGTTATTCCTTTAGTGACATGAACTTCCAATTCTTCCAAATATGTTTTTTGGAGGTTTTTGTATTCTTCTCTCACACTATTATTCAATGAGGACAAGCTTCAAGGCCTGTCGCGCTGTGTTTGTTCCTGAATGAAATTCTTATTTATATTCAATAATTCAATTTTCTTTTGTTGAAAACTTTTCGAATATTCACAAGGATCCAGTCACAAGGATCTAGTCAATACAAAAACAACAAAAGCCCGCAATAGTGGACATTAATAAAGAAAAACCGTAGGTTGCTCTTCGCTAGAAACTGAACTCATTTGAATGACATTGTTGTTCAATCAGGGCATCTTATCCCTGATTGATTCGGGGGAATCCATCTTCCGTGTCAATCACAGGTGCATGAATGCAACACTTCTAAATGACAGAGAGTCATAGGGAGGGAGGGAGCAGAGTTTATTTTATTTTTTAGATCTTGCTCTCGTCTGTTCTTTTCTGCTCTCTCTTTATAACTCTCAAATCTTACCTACAGCAAATTTAATATGTGCAATAACTTAAATGGCAATTTGCTCGAATTCACCGATTTCTTGTATGTTAATTGCACATGTTTTACCCTACTTCACTAATAACCAGATAGTTGATTCTGAACATATAATATAATATCATATAATATCATATAATATAATAAAATATAAATAATAAAATAAAATGTAATAGAATAGATTAGAATAGGTGTCCAGCCTGGACTAGGAACTTGCTTTTGGCCTTACTTCATAGAGATTTAAAATCAGAGCCAATTACATTACAGACACATCAGTAAGGCTGAGCAAAGTGGCTGGTCAGTTTGGCTTTCACTGTCTGCTCATCCTGGGTGTGTGAGGCGAGAGAGGCTTGAGTCACATCCAGAGTGAGCATGGTGGTGTTCCAGCTGTGGGGCTCGAGACTGATGAAACTAGGTCAGAGTGCAGTTTACATAGCTATCCTTTCATATGGGTTTGTGTGTGTACATACCATGTGGACTGCCAAGGTAGGTCATTGTGTAGCCATGGGTTTGTGTGTGTGTCGACGGTGGGGAGTGAGTGTGCATGCAGCCATATTACATAGTATCATGTATGTGTGTGAGGCATACACATGTACTAACTTGTGTTTGGGATGAATGTGAGTGTTTGTGTGTGTGTGTGTGTGTGTGTGTGCATGTGTGCGTGCAAACGTGCACACGTGCCGTAAGAGGAGAGTGTCGATCCGATTAGTACTGCTCTGGAAGTAATGACCTTAATTAAAGCAGTAATGTGTAGATGGGGGAAGGGGGGGGGGGGGTACGGGGAGTGCATGAGAGAACCTGCCATCTTTTATGGGCCAGTTTAGGGACTGTGTGATTTAAGGGGCACACTCAGCAGTGGGTGGGGGTAGTCACAGACTGACAGGGGAAGAGGAGAGCAAGCACACAAGAGAGATTTACAGAGATAGGGAGATGGGGAGATGGGCAGAGAGAGAGCGAGAGAGAGAGAGAGAGAGCGAGAGAGAGTGAGCAAGAGAGAGAGAGAGAGAGAGAGAATGATACGGTAAGCATAGGTTTGTTGTTAAAGAGGAGTGTGTGTTTGTGTGTGTGTGTGTGTGTGTGTTTGCCTGTGTGTGTGTGTGGATGTGTGTGCATGTGAGTGAGAAGATGGACACCTGCCTTTGATCATCAGGCGAGATGTAGGATGTGTTCAAAGAGAGGCAGAGGCTGACGGGCCACAACAATACAGCATTTCAGTTTCTATAGAAGGTCTTTATCCAGCTCTCCATTTCTCTCTCTCTGTCTGCTTTCTTTCCTGTTTGCCTTTTCCTGATCTTTAAATACAACTCCAAATACACACACACACACACACACACACACACACACACACATACACACATACATACATACTCTCACACATACACAGATAACCACAAGCGCACACACACACACACCACAGGAACATTTAAGTTATGTTACCTTTTATGACAAAGCATCTGTCTGGGACCTTATCAGCCCTGCCATACAACTGATAACTGTAGCCTGCAATGGCAGACTTACTTCCCCTGGTGAACCGCACACACCCACACACAAACTTACACACACACACACACATGCACGCAAAGACAAATACACGCATGCATGCACGCACACACAAACACACACACACCCTGTTTCTTCAGAAGTTTTCTTGTGTATATGGTTATATTGTTGCATGCATTTTGTTATGTGTGTATGTGTGTGTGTGTGTGTGTGTGTGCCTGTGTGTGTGTGTGTGTGTGTGTGTGTGTGTGTGTGTGTGTGTGTGTGTGTGTGTGTCTATACCTTTGGTGCTAATACAGAGGTTAGGTTTATGTTCTGTGGTTGGGATCAGCAACATGTGTTGGTGGTGAAGGATGTTGTGGTCCCTCTTCCTCCTCCTCCTCCTCCTCCTCCTCCTCCTCCTCACCTCTGCCTCCGCTCCTTTCCTCCTCAACTCTGTCTTCATGTCTTGGGCAAACACATCTCTGTGTGATTTATAAGGACAAACGCCAGTGTTCTGCTTCATGTTTTTCTCTGTACTTTACAAGGTCTCAAGCTGTGTGGGATTTGCTGTATGCGTTGGCCTTGTGCTGTGTGTGTTTGTGTGTTTGTTTGTGTGTGTGTGTGTGTGTGTAGTTGTGTGTGTGTTGTGTGTGTCTGTTGTATACTTTATTTGATTTCAAAATAATGTTCTACACATTAACTCACACAAGTAAACATACAAACACAGACACACACACACAATTCCATCTGCTGTACACACACTACCAGACGCACACATCCGGAGAAGGACATGAAACATTATTGCACCTGTTTCTTTGTGTGTGTGTGTGTGTGTGTGTGTGTGTGTATGTGTGTCTTTGTCGACAATCTGCCATTTGCGCGTCAGTGTTTGAATCCTGAGTGAAATAACATCTTTGTGATGGAGTGATAATGAAAATAGTACCCATCCCTAACAAAATATTCATAAAGGTAATAATGAAGCCATATTCTACTGAGAGCTACATCACAAGCACGGTGCGTTAAAAACGAAAGAAAACAGCGGCCCGCGTCTCCCACACCCACAAATGATCTGCTGCTTTCGCATTTCACTGATAGCACGGATGAGATGCTGGGGGAAAATGGACACACAATTATGCTCACTTGTCGTATATTAATACTGCTTCTTGACATCTTCCACGGACCCCGAGCTGTCATCTCTTTGTCTGCTTTAATTGAAAATTAATGGTTAGTGCGTTGCCAGGGCAACAGCAGGGCGGCTGGGGTGGAGGACGGGGGTAGAGAGGGAGGAAGGGGGGGGGCTGCATTCAGACACCAGTGGCATTGTTTGTCCTGTCTGACCTTGGAAGTTAGAAGAAAAAAAGGGAGAGAGAGAAAAGGAGGGAGAGGGAGAGAGAGAGAAGAGAAGAAAGCGAAGGGAGGACAAAAAAAGACATTAAATAAGAGAACGGCGTGATAAGGGGTTGAATGCTGCGCACTGGAGCACGAAGGAGAAATGAAATATAGTTACTGTTGCCGTGTTTTGCGGTAGAAAGAAAGACAATAGAATGGGGGGTTCTGTACGGGACTCAGGACATGGTGTCAAAATGCCAAATGGGGAGAATGATGTTTGAGTAAGAAGGCAGAAAGGCCTGCCGTTGCTGCAGGATTACCTTTGTGATGATGGAGCCAGAGGCCACATTACAGCCCCATAATCACCTGGACACAGACATGGGCGGGATTGGGACATCAAGTGTGTGTGTGTGTGTGTGTGTGTGTGTGTGTGTGTGTGTGTGTGTGTGAACATTGTGTGAGATTCCTGATTGTGTGTGTATGTGTGTGTGCACCCATGAACATGAGGAGCAAATGGGTTTGGTCCTAATGTTTCCAAATCCATCTGTCAGAATGTAGAGACAAATGGACACTGACTCTGAGGCCAGACATCGCTAGATGAACCCGGAGTGGACTTGTGGACATTGCTGTATGGTCACAAATATAGGATATATATACAATATATATATACAATCAGCTGTTATAGTGAACCACAACGGCATAGGATCGGACAGCAGCGAGGGTTACAGTAGGTGAACAATTATTTTCTTATTTTGTGATCCCTCCAGAAGGGTATAGACATATTCACTGATTTTAAATCTTTGTTGTAATTTATTTATGGCCAATTTTTCTTTAACCCAAAATAAACCAGTCTATCCACAAATTCCTGTAGGAAAAAATATAACAATGTTTCATGTTCTATAAGTGTACGGCCCTTTGATTAAACAGCTTCTCTAGAATTTTGATGATGATATGATGATGATGTTGAGAATGAGAATGATGAAGAGGATAAAGATGATGATGATGATGAGCTTGTTCCTTGCTCCAAAGGCATGCTCGCTGTTTAGTACGTACTGTGTAATTTCAGTGTAATAGACACATGGTGTGTGGCTTCAGTATACACAGAATAATGTTTCCCACTCCTCTACAAACAACATGGAGTGAAGCGGTGATATGACGAGTGGAATTCAGGCCTGTTTGTCTCTGTGACTCAGATAACAAAATAACAAACTCTTCAAATCTCATCATAACTCATAACTACATTCTCAGCATTCTTTCCAGCCTCATCACTTAAATCCACGTACACTTGAGTTATTATTTACGTAAAATAAAAGAAGTTTGACTTTTGCCATCTAGCAGTTAGTAAATGTTATAATAATGATTTTTATGTCTCATTGAAAGTTGTCCACGTCGATTCACCAGCGCCACTATCCTGCCTCCCATCCCAGTTGATGCTCCGCCTGCCAGCTTCCGCTTCCAGTGAGCACCCAGTGACTCATCCTCCAGAGGTAGGGGAAACGTGGCTCTGAACCGTGGCTCTCTGAACTGTTAACAGGTGGGTGTATTCTCTCCACATTTGTGTTCCGTTTGTATTTCTTGTGCATCAAATGCGGTTTCATGCATAAATGATGAATACATGGCAGAGTTCGGGAATGTCATTTCGTAGGAAACGCACCAAAAAATTTACAAATCCTATCAAGGTTAACTCGAACCCCAACCCCACAATAATTTCAGCCACACGTTTGTATTCAGATCCTCTAGGACAGACTCAAGTGTTGCCATGTGTTGATGTGTCATTCTTCTCAATTTCCCTTTGTTTTCATATCCCTTCTCTGTCTTTCATATCCATTTGAGGAGGTGACACGTCGCTCCCAGCTGTCTCCTTCCCAGCCTACTCCACTGGTTTCTGCGGACTGTGTTACCATTGCTGGTCTGTTGCCCAGAGGTGAGTGTTCCACATGTTGAGAGAGAGAGAGAGAGAGAGAGAGAGAGAGAGAGAGAGAGAGAGAGAGAGAGAGAGCTGTTTGGGTTCATCGATGGACCACCCCGAAACCACAGTGCACTACTTACGCCAACCATAGCTGTGTAACCATTTGAGCAATAAATGCTCTTAATCCCGGTGACGTAAGTGTTCCTGACTGGATTCCTATATTGCTGAATATTGGATGTCATTTCTTACCCGAGGACGTCAGAGGGTTAAATGCTGTGGTCAATGGAATATCATCAGCGCCTCATCTCCCGGTTCACCACGGAGTTTGTTGCTCTTGTAAATGTTATTCATACTCTTTACATGGGCGACCATCGTAGCCGTAGCACTAAGACACCGGTGCAACGAGATGTCACCGATCTAGACATCTCCAAGTCTGAGGACACTCTCCAACCCTCTGTTAACATGCCATGGTCATTCCTTGTCATTTCTTTTTCTTAATTGTGACCGAGACATGATTTACGAACTTCATAGAACGTCCATAAACACTGCAACATCTTCAGCACGTGGAAAACACACAGACAGGCAACTGCCATTCACTGCACCTCAAATATCAACATTCATGTTCCATACCTTTATTTGCCCACGAGGGGCCATTGATTTGAAGACACACACATACATAACCCCTCCTGTATTCATACATATGAATACAGGAGTAATATCTGACAGCTAGGGCAAGTTCTCCCATGTTATTTTTTTTACAAACTCACAATACAGAATGCAAATCAGTCATTTCTCTTAATGCATTTTACACCATCATCACATTCCGTAGAGGCAGCGTTGACCTTGGTTTTAATCAATCGGTGCATCTCTTTCTTCCACACGTGGATGATTAAGCTGAAGAGGGTGATTTTGCCCGTAAAAAAAGGCAAGGCCTGTCGAAGAGCTTTAAAGGTACAATAACATAGTGCAATGAAAATTCAGACTGGATCCTTCAAGAACATATTTTCAATGCGTTTTCTTTTGATTCTCTAACCCTGGTAAGGGAGGTGGAGGCGTTCACCCTGTTGAATGAAGAAAGAACAGCACAAGAACACAATTTGAAGGAAATGTTGTCACTTTTTCCTTTTCGACCTGAATTACAACCCGACTTGTACACATACATGCATACAGATGTCTGTTTATCAATATAATGTATTGTGTTTTAATATAGGTAACTGAATGATGAATACGGGTAGATGGATGGATTCTTTAAGCAGTTAGGAGGGAAAAGCAGTCTGGCAATGTAGAGATGGAGGACATTAGTGAGGGAGTAAATTATTTCCAAGAGAGTGGTGGGAAAGAGAGCTAGATCGTTTTTTCCCCCTCCATCCACATTGCATGCATTGTTAAAACCCAACATGCTTGGAAGCCAGATGTGTGCCATTCTCATCAAACTTTCCAAATGTTGGAGCCCCCTTCCCCCAAACCCCCTGTCCATTTAGCATCCTCTGTGTACCCCATCAGAAACTAGTATGGTATTGAAGAAGTCAGAGATACTAACAGTATATTGTTCCCAAAAGTGTTCATTGGGGCAAATCTTTTGCCCCAATGAACACAGAGATAAGTTTTGAACTAAATGCAATTTTGCGCCTGTTGAACAGCAATATGTGTGCAAATCAAGCTAATGCAGACTCATATTTCAATAGGGTTCTTACTCGATTATTTTTCCTTTCATGTTATCATTGTAATTTTCTTCATGTTTTCTTTCTTGGACTTCTTCGCCAACGTCTTCCTCTTTTCCCAATTCCTCTTCCTCCTCCTAATCTGAATTAAAGTTGCTGAGAAGGCCTGTTCAGGATGTTTTGCAGCGAGAGCATCGCCCTAGGATGCAAAACACATCCCGGCACCAGCAAGGCGAGGCGGTGTCTGTTATCTTATCTGATATGTGAATGTGGGATGGTGAATGATATTTGCATGCTGCATTGATGTTCCAATAACAGTTTGAATGCTTTCTCAGCAGGGACGAGTTGTGATGGTATGGTTGAGGGGAAAACAAGTGTAACCGATGATATCAGCCTTGGCCTACTTTGTTCTGGCTGGCTGAACAAAAAAGAAAAAGAAAACCAACTCCACAAGTGTGTACCTTTATAACTTCACGTTGTCTTCAAAATGGCACGCTCAAATCAGGCAGCTCGCTTAGAATACACACCAGCGCAATCCGCTTGTGTGTTGTGTGTGTGTGTCTAACTGCATGTCTGCATGTACTGTAGTCCCTCGCGTCTGTTGACTGTGCATCTGTTGTGCTTTATGGCAGTGATATGTTAAGTACCTCATATTACAGTCATAAAAGAGGTCTCTTAGTTGCTTGATGCAGTTTAAAGCTGCAGAGGTACAGCCACAAATCACTCTCCCTGCTTCTACTCCATTGCACACACACACGTTCACACACACACACACACACACACACACACACACACACACACACACACACACACATACACACACATGCATTTGTGTTTGAGTGGCTGCCAGAGGCCCTGTCTGCCTTTCATATATACATAAAATGACACACAGCAAGGCCGTAGAGAAATTGAGACTGAGGAGAAGGGGACAGGAAAAGGAAAGGAAAGGAAAGGAAAGGGGAGGGGAGGAAATTTGACAATAGGAGAGGAGAGGAGAGGAGAGGAGAGGAGAGGAGAGGAGAGGAGAGGAGAGGAGAGGAGAGGAGAGGAGAGGAGAGGAGAGGAGAGGAGAGGAGAGGAGAGGAGAGGAGAGGAGAGGAATGAGGAAGACCAGATAGGAGACAGGAGACAGGAGACAGGAGACAGGAGACAGGAGACAGGAGACAGGAGACAGGAGACAGGAGACAGGAGTCAGGAGACAAGACAACAATATGGGAAAAGGAGAAAGAAATGGACTAGTAAACGAGATGAAAGAAAAGACTGTAAGAGGAAAAGGACACCTGAGAAAGAGCGAGAGAGAGAGAGAGAGAGAGAGAGAGAGAGAGAGAGAGAGAGAGAGAGAGAGAGAGAGAGAGAGTAATGAGGGGGGGAGAAAAGTGTGAATTGTAAATTAGGAGACGTCTGTGTGATGGGCTGGACACATGACAGGACTTTCATCGCCTCACCACACCTATAGAGACAGAGAGAGAGAGGGAGAGAGAGAGAGAGAGAGAGAGAGAGAGAGAGAGAGAGCGAGGGAGAGAGAGAGAGAAAGGGGGGGAGAGAATGAAAGAACGAAAGAAAGGGGGGACAGGGTGAGAAATATTCCCTCATCTTAGGGACAATTAACCCGGGATAGTGGGGCACAAGATAAGTGAAAAAGCAGAAGGAAATACTAACCTCTGTCCCCTTGCTCTTTATTACATGCACACACACACACACCACACACACACACACACACACACACGTGCGTGTGCGGTGAGTGAACACCTCTGTACCACAATGAGGAGAATAACTCCTTTCTTTGAGGGAGTTCTTCTTAACGCTCGCGCCAGATGAGGTTCGATTCCTGGCGATTCCACAGTTAATCCAGGCTATAATTTAAATAGAGGGGAAGCGAATTGCCTTTTTACTTTCCTCTTTCTTTTCCTCAAATGTTCACTCAATCTCCCCCCTCTATTCCTCTCTGCCTCGTTCTCTCTCTCTCTCTCTCTCTCTCTCTCTCTCTCCCTCTCTGTCTGTGTCTCTCGCTCTCGGTGAAACGGCACAGAAAAGCCTGACCTCTGCGTTTTTTTTCTCTCTCGTCCTTAAGATTGGTTTTAAATACTCAGCAGATTAAAGCACAGGCATGAAGGCTCACATTAGCCATATATTTAAAAGAAATCCCCCTGGTTGATAATCCATGTATTTGTCAGAATCAAACACAAGGGAATATAAAGGAGAGAGCAATGACATGAGGAGCAGCCCGAGCCCAACACACAGAGGAGGGGGAATTATGAGGAGAGAGACGCTCAGCTGAATGTGGCCCGCCATGGAAAGTCCTTCAGGATCATTATTAATATTCCAACAACTGGCGCTTGTGAGGGTTTGACGGGTCCAAACACAGCATTGAAAATGTGATGACCTCTGACCTTTCTCTGTCTCTTCTTGATCTCTGTCGCTATCTCTCTTCTTTTTTCTCCTCTTCTCTCTTTTATGGGAAAGATAGAATGCTAGAGAATCATGGCCGATTCATGCCAGCCCACGCACACACACACACACACACACACACACACACACACACACACACACACACACACACACACACCTGCACACCAACTGATGCACACTGTTGTTTGAAAGCCTTATGGAATTGTTACATAATACATATAGAAACACAAAACCTCTGAACACTTACAATCTAGCAAGGAGCACGAAAAACAAGACATCATACATGAACTCCAATCTTTTTTCTTGCATTTTTCTTAGTAAGATGGGTGTGTTATTGTGCTTCGTTTCCTTTGAGTTCTCAAATCATACAGCATGCTTTAGGCTAAAATGTTGTAATATTAAAAATAGATCAACAATAGTGTGGATGTATTTTTCAATTATTCATACCGAGTGTGGATGTTTTTTTCCCATCCTTTTTAATCACACAGAAGTGCATTATCGCTTATGATTTCCTTTTCACCACTACTGGATTTCAAGAGCCAATGTTTAGATTTGAATTACGATGCCATCGTAAGGACAGAATACTTTAATAATTTATACAAGCTTTTTTTATAATCATAAATAATGTTTTGGAGTCCATATTTCAAAATTTGCAAAAGAAATACGATACAGTAAAATGCAAGCTTACAATGTGTTGAAACTCTCTATGAACTTTGACAATATTTCAAATTTTGCCATGTCTCAAAGCCAAGAAAAGTCACAAAACAACACAGTTGAATAGCGCTTGCAACCTATTTGAAAAGATGTTTGAGGTCGAACTCAAGTTATTCAACCTCAAACCCTCAGCATTATACCCACGCCCTCTCAAAAAAGTCAATATCCCATAACTGTCAATTCCATCTTAAAAAAATAAAAAGTTATATACAAGATAATATTGAAAGAAGTTATGTGAAAAGCATCAAGGCTGTGAACACAGGTATTGGTGTAAAAAAATATATATCTAAAATATATCCACATAAAATGAGTGTCAACATGTGTTGAGCAGGTCTTTGTATGGTAACACAAGAAGAATAGCCCTCAAACACATGTGGTGGCTGTGGAGGGGAGACATCACATCACCAAAAGAAAATCAATACTGTTTCAATTTCAGAAACACTCAAGGGGGCCTTCATTTATGCAATCTCTTTTTTTGTACTTTTTTGTTTATCCGATAGGATATTAACAGTATATATTCTTAGTGGTAGTGTTGATGTTATTATAAATGTATTTTGTATCGTTTTATATACTTTATTGGTATACATGTGCCATTTGTAGTCATTTCCCTGTGTATTATCCAACGTATTCTGATGATCAAATAAATAACTTCACAATAAACTGGACATGACAAGGAATGCAAGGTAAGAGGATCCGTTTCACCGTGTATCAGAGGCTGCTCTAAATGTCAGCTTAACTCTGATCACCAAACTAATATGACAGAGCTCTCCAAGTAACATCTGCATTAACCTATGCATTTAAAATCACACACACACACATTCGTACACAGAAACACACAGACACACCGTCACAAGCTTTAAAGGACACACACATCACGTCACACACAAATTCACACGCACACAAAAACAAAGACATGCACATACTCTTTCCCATACACCCACACCCACACACAAACACAGACTCACAAGTACACGCACATACTCACAGGATACTTTCAAACACAAAATAGCATGCAAAACACATAATGCACTCAAATGCACACATACAACACATTGAGACGTGACAGCAATAGAAGCTTACCCACCTTCAGCATCATTCGTTTAACCAACTGCAGACAGAACACAATGCAGCGCATCAACCCCCTGTGTGCGTGTGTGTGTGTGTGTATACATGTCTTTGTGTGTGTGTGTGTGTGTGTGTGTGTGTGTGTGTCCGCCCGGAGACAAAACCCAATGCGGTAGGGGAGTCCTGTGGGAAGAGGCGTGCGGCCTGGAGATTTGAGTGCGGCGGTCGGAACGGCCAGCAGCAGTGACGAGTGAAAATGTCAGCTGGGGAGATATGGCGTGTCATCTTACACTACACCACGCATCTAAAGAGAGAGAGAGAGAGAGAGAGAGAGGATGGAAGGGTGGGGGGCTGCTCGAGGAGAGGCAGTGTGTCATTTGTTTGCTTTGATACAAGATCACACTGAGGCAGGGACAGTGGAAGCATCTTTGTGTGTGTGTGTGTGTGTGTGTGTGTGTGTGTGTGTGTGTGTGTGTCTGTTTGTGTGCGTGCGTGCTTGGGTGTGTGTGTGTTGTATTAGGTTACACATAAATAGACATGCCACACATCAAAACCGATGCTGATGGTTCCTCAGTTGTAGAGTTCCTGAATCATTATATACTAACTGTTGGGGCCCTGTCAACACACACACACGTATGCACACACACACACACACACACACACACACACGCATGCATGCATGCACACATACACACACACACAAACACACACTCACGCACACACACACACTTACACACATATAAGGATATACTCACATGATAGCCATATGAACTGTATCTCTGCTGAACCTATATATTCCACATATGTCATTGTTTTATTATTGATTTGCTTGATAGAATATAAATAATAATGCTATGATACAAATAAATCACATGTAAAGTACAATAGAACACTTTTTCTTTGTTTTTTAATCACTATGGTGACATTGTTTTGAGCCTAAAAACGACCAATGCTAAATTCATCAATTTCCCAGAATGAAATGTATCCATAATAGATGAGCTATCATGAAACGTATCATCTATGATTCATGACCATTCACATTGTCTTCTGCCACTTTGATCTTCTGCCTGTTTCTTCAGTTTCGGGTAAAATAAGAGAGTGATTACCTGATTGTGTTTAAGTGGAACATTTCCATATGTTCCATGGAAAAGCATTAGGGTGTGTTTGTGTGTGTGTGTGTTTGCGTGCACTCATGCATGTGCGTGTGTGCACACACATGTATATGTGTGTGGGTTTGTGTGTATAGAGAGAGAGACAGAGAGTGTGCATGCACACAAATGCATGCGGTTTGCATGTTTTTGTATGTGTGTGTTTGTGTGTTATTTGCATATGTGTCCATGTGTTTGTGTGGAACAGCTGCATCAGTCCTCATGTTTATGAGCTAATGAATAGAGTGAAGGCGTTGATGATGGGGCTGTGGTCCCCTACCAGCTTCGGTATCATCATATGGAGATCCCACATACACAGGTGCACACACACACACATATTTACTGGTGCTCCCATAGGAGGCCCTGTGTACAGTTTGTAAGTGAGATAAGGATTTAAAGTGGAGCTTCCCATGTGTACAGAAGCCATGCTGGTTGTTGTTATGGTAATTCAACCAGCCATGAGATCGCTGCAACATCACTAAAACCACACCATGTTGTTGTTTGTCTCTTACAACCACATGGGCACCAGTGGTCTAAATGTGTATTTATCTGTGTGTGTGTGTGTGTGTGTGTGTGTGTGTGTGTGTGTCTCTTCTTTATTCTCTCTCTCTCATACTGTGTGTGTGGGTGTGTTTGTTTGTGTGCCTATCTGTATGTGGGTGTGTGTGAGCATGTGTGTCTTTATTCATCTGTGTTTGTGTTTGTGTTGGGGTACGCTTTATTCCCACGTTGTTATTTATATCCCAATTTGTGTACACGCATATCTGTACCGGAGCGGGTGTGGGTACAATTATGAGCACCCTTGTGAATGTTTAGATAATGTGTCCACACGCTTTGCCTTTCAAGCCCTGTATGAGTTTGTTTATTTGTCTGTGCATGTGTTAGTCTTTGAGTTCAGTGGATGTATGCGAATCTCTGTCCCTATTTTAGATTAAAACTCAAGGCATTGTGGGGATACTTGGCTTTAAAGCATGAGCAGCAGTTACATATAGTTTATGGTTTTATTGTACTATATTCCTCTAAAAGGAAACACACACCCAGACACGCACACACACACACACACACACACACACACACACACTCACACAAACAAACAATGGTCTATGAGTCAGCACGTTTGAAACTGATCTGTTCAAAATCGAGGCATTGAAGTAAGATGTATTACCTTTCTCCTCACCCACGCATGCCCTGAATGACCTACACATGCACACACAACACACAACAAATGAAATACTCATACATGCACATATACACATGCATTGCATGTATATTAATATTTATCTTCATATCCATATGAATATGAGTGCGTGGGTGAACATTTATATTCACATACTGGACATCAATTCTTCCCAACTCAAAACTCCTGCACTGTGCAAATCAGAATAAGTTATTTAAGTTGCCCCCCCCCACCTCTTATTTCCCCTCCCTCCCTCCATCTCTGACACCATCCCCCATCTCTGACACTGTGGGTGATCCCTCCCATATTTCTCTTTAATTAAGCCAGGGGAAGAAGAAGAAGAAAAAAAAACTTGTAGTACAGCCAACAGGGCTCATGTAGCCACTTATGTTTTAATTTGATTACCTGTCCACTTTGATAATTATTCCCCCTGATTAACAGGAAAAGGGGGGCCTCCTAAACGTATGTGTGTGTGTGTGTGTGTGTGTGTGTGTGTGTGTGTGTGTGTGTGTGTTGGTGTGTGTGTCAGCGTGTGTGTGTGTGTCAGCATGTGTGTGTGTCGGCGTGTGTGTGTGTGTGTATGGTGTGTTGAGGGGCGGGGGCTGGTACAGGAGATGGTCTGAAAAAGCCGTTTCCTTCTCACTCACCCAGAACAAGTCCAAGGTGTTGACTCAAGGTGCGTTGGACTCTGTGGCTGCGGGGAATAGAGAGTGCAGAACACACTGTGCCTCTCTGTTTCTGGGACTGTGTTTATACTGTGCACAGTCCACACCGCTGATTTCATGTAGCCAGCAACCCGAAACAGATAAACAACAACAAACAAATCATATCATTCTCCAGGCTCGCTATGGGGGATATCTTTAGTCAAATATGTAAACAGTTTCACAACAGCAGTCTAACGACCAGGACCATTTGGTCTCTGTGCTCTCTCTCTCTTCTTTATTCTCTCTCTCTCTTACTGTGTGTGTGTGTTTGGTTGTGTGTGTGTGTGTGTGTGTGTGTGTGTGTGTGTGTGTGTGTGTGTGTGTTTGTGTTTCACTTGCCAGGCTCAATCACAATATCCATATGCAATTTAGTTTTTTCCCAAATTAAAACTTGCTTAGACTTAACCACACATAAATAAAGTCCACCTTCATAATCAATCACTCAATCAATCTATCTATATCTAGTTCTCTCTCTCTCTCTCTCTCTCTATATATATATATATATATATATATATATATATATATATATAGAGAGAGAGAGAGAGAGAGAGAGAGAGAGAGAGAGAGAGAGAGAGAGAGAGAGACCGTGGGTATTGATTGGTCTAATGAATGTGTTCTGATTTAATGCAGTCATGGCCCATTGTTGGCCAAGGTGTGAGTGAGTGCCATCATTTTCCCATGGTAAAAGCTTAGATAGAGAAAAGGCAGGAGGGCAGACACACTTTTATAGCCAGAGCAAAAATTATTCTCAGACCTTCCCTGTGAGTTATAGCCCTCTTTTTTCCTCTTTCTTTTTTTTTATTTTTTTTGCTGCGACAGATATGATGTAGTTTCCAAATTTAATCAGGTTGTATTTATCTCCTCGTCGTGACATTGATTACACTTTCAATTAGTAAATTAGTGTAGTTTTTTTCAAGTGGTGATAACTTATTTTAATTCTTAAAAAGCATTCAAAATCAAAAAAATATATACCGGAGTAAGGGAACTATGCAAAGAAAAATCAAAACGGCACTTTTAACAATGTATACCTGTTATAAATGTCACAACTTCCATGGTGTTTAGGCAACTTCTAAATTGTGCGCTGTATAGTTCTGTGTGGATAAGCGTGTTCTTGTTGTTAACGGTTTCGTAGCTCTAACTCCGTGTAGGGGGACATCTGTTGCCCACAGTCGCCACAATAGCCCAACTCAGCCGGGATGCAAAGAGAGGTCAAAAGATCAGTGCCTTAAGCCAGTCCACGCACTCACACAGACCGGCAAACTGGCAAAACACGCACACACATACGCGAACATGAAAGCACGCGTCCGTGTGCGCGCGCACATCTACCCAGGACCCGCTGCACTGTTTTTCTATTGTGTGCTCAAGACTCAAATGATGGGGAGCGATGAAGACGCGCACCTGTTTTAGAGGCATTACGGTAGCGCAGTAAACTGTTCGCCAACACACACACAGACTAGGAGCGTCCTGGTAATTCAACACTGATTTCTAACCGAACTAGCAAGCAACAGACGGGACGCCAAAACCTGAGTTGACTATCGACACTGGGACCGGTGGACAGGTTATACGCTCCGAATAACAGCGATAAGGCTCAAAACACACGCACGGAGAGGCCGCCAACAATTCGGGAGAAGCTGCGATCTTTCTCGCCATCAACTTCTCCGGGCGGGCGGGCAGGCAGGCTGCGCTGCGCACGCTGCAAGAGTTTAGTGGCAGTATTGTTCTGACTTCACTCAAGAGTGGCCACTCCGAGAGAGGACGGACACAAAAGGGAAAGCAAAGGCAGGAAGGACTGGCGAACACGTTTGTCGTTTTTAAGAGTAATGGTCCGGTGCGATACCGATCTTAGATCCTAGATTTCTCTTTTTCTTTTATCTCTCTTTTTTTTTTTACTTTTTTTTTTTTGTTGTATCGTCCCGCCGATTTGTGTCCCCTTTGTCGCCGCGATAGAGTGGACTCGCCGGGGTTTGAGGAACAGAAGCGGGCTGTCCACATGGTCCAACCACTGGCGTGAAAGTTGACTTCTTCAGCAAACAAGAACAGGTTGATATACACTATCTATACACTTTTTCTCTCCTCTCTCAACTTTTTTTCTTCTTCTTCTTCTTCTTCTTCTTCTTCTTCTTCTTCTTCTTCTTCTTCTTCTTCTTCTTCCCCCCCCCCCCCCCCCCCCCCCAACGTGCGCATTGTTTAATATGTGATTACATCCATAATCCAGAAAAAGAGACAAAAAAACAAACGATTTGGCTTCAACTTTCACTTCCATTGTTTGACTCAGAAATCGTCCTGAAAATGCAACTTGGTAGACGTGTGTAGCTTATTTAATGTTGCCGATTTCGCCAAATTCCGGCCCTGGCTCATTTTGAACCGAAGCGTTCAACCCTGAACGCGTTGGGAACCTCTTTGAACTCGTGTTTTCAGAGAGCACAATAGGGGAAAAGACGCTGGGGTCGAATGGCCCAAAAAACAAACAACTAGAGCAAGGTTCCCGGGACCTCTCTCTCTCGCTCTCTCTCTCTCACACACACACACACACACACACACACACACACACACACACACACACACACACACACACACACACACACACACACACACACACTTTGAAACGCTTTAAACACTTCACATTTCTACAAACGTTACGCTCTTTTTCCATTGATCATAACGGGAAACTGTAGGCTGCGTGTTTTCCTTTATCGTTTGTTGGGGACTAACAGTTGCAGACTGCGAGGGGCAGTGTGCAGCCTCGAGGCTCACGGAAGGTGTCAGGTTCTCAAAATCTTCGCTCATGAAACAACCAGCACACAAAAAGAACAACTTTTTTTTTTCCTCACAAGGCGACGAAGATGTCCGGAGTGCATTTGAATGGAAGAAACAAACCCAGTTTTTTTTTTTTAAGTAGGGCCTATGTTAATAATAAACGCATCCGCGTGTTTTCTTATCGCAACCTATGCGGAGGTTATATCGTTTCTAATCTTCTTCTTTTTTTAATCGCTTTAATTAGACTGTGTAGGCCCATTCTAGTCTCCGGAACGTAATGTGAACTATTGGCCGATTGTCTAGTATCAACTGATAACGTGTAACTGGGTTTATGCAGTTTTGCAGCATTTGTTAAAAACAATCGATAAATCCTAATTAATATTTAAGTAAAATATAGCCTGCTTTTATGGAGACATAAAATGAGAGTTCACGAAAAACGTACTTTCTTTAAAAAAACAACAACGTTACTCTTCAAATGTGGACGACATAGGCCTATTATTGAGTGGTTTCATTTGGATTTAGCTGTTTCTGATACATTCGATTACAGGCTGTTTACGGGATGGTTTATTCCATTATCTATTTATCATTATTATGGCAGCAACACCAATAGAGCACCTTACCTTCTATTGACCAATTATTAATTTGTTAGTAATACAAATGTGTAGTTTTAAAGATGAATGCTAAAATAGATATAATCTAATCCACTGTATAACAATGTTAATTCGGTGATTTCTGTACGACTCAAAAAAAATCACAGTTTAAGCGTTGCACAAATTATAATGCAAAAAAAAGAGTAGTTGGCTTAATATTCGTGAAATGTAAATTGCAGCTTTTACCTCTCATTGAATGCACCACTAAAGACGGTTGACCTGGGAAAACTGTTATTTAACGAATCCACGTTTCTCCTGGCATCAAGTTTTTTTCCTCTCCTTTTTCGGGAGTGCAAACCGCCTGAAATAAAGTCGCATGGGCAAATTCACAGCGTCCTAAACCGAATGCACAACCCATTTAGTTTAGAATAGAATGTAGGCTTCTCTTTTTATGTGGAAGTATACAGGCCTATATTCTCAATACCTCGGCAAAGTTTCAATAGCCTATTTTATTTGATCATTTAACACACTGATTTTGGAAGTTGTGTGTGTGTGTTTTTTTTTAAAGCCATGTTGGGTGCCGATCGTTGACGCTGATTTCCCTTAACTTCAAATTGACCAGTAGGCCGAGGTCTATTTGTGAATGATGGAAGGATGCAAAGAGACAGAGAGGGGGTAGAGGATAAATGACAATTAATTGCTGTTGGTTGCGCACGGACTGTCTGTCATTAAGAGTAAAGGCAGATCGCCAGGGCCTCACTGACATGGTTGTTATTGGCCCCTGATTGATGGACGCTAGGGCATTTGGCATAATTAATTTTATTTAGTATGTCCTCTTCCTCTCTCCCTCCCGTTGTTGGTCCCCCTGTCCTCTGCTGTAAGACGCGCCTGCGGTGGCATTTCCGTGACGTGATGACACACTTTTAATTGCACTCGCTGATGGAGCTTTAATAGAAGATTCAGCGAGGATGAAAAAGCTGTTCATCACATTTTATGACCTTGTCATATTTTCTGTCGTCCCACAAGAAAACAGGTATTTTCTTTAGTGTTTTTAGACTCCAGTGAATGCCATATAAAATTGAAATAATAATTGCAAGACAATCTTTAAAATTCGTATAAACATAGGCTACTCGAGAGCCACAAACATCGTGTTAACTGTGAAACGTGTAGTATTGCAAGTGAATACATCTTAATTCATATGTACAAACCTAATGTAAATGATGAACGTCATAATTAATATTTTTACTACACATTTTTATTTATTCCAGCCTACACAAATTCACCGTGAAACAATTGTTCCTGCCTCTCGACCAATTGTTTTATTATTTTTTTCAATATTGGTAATAGTGAAAAATTACTTAACCTATACTTTGATCCCCTGCCTAGTCTTTTCAGACTTAATGATGCATGTTGATTGATCTTTTTGGCTGTGAACTGAATATTCCAGCGACTTGATATAGATAATAATCATTATTATTGTATGGAGATTAACACGTGAAAAGAAGCCAAATTATATCTAAAATGTATAGTTGAAAAACACTGGCAAATACTCGCAGGTTGGCCTACTTTTTGATATTGCAAAGAGGAAAAAAATATGTTTTCGGACACAGGAGTGAATTTGAAAGAATAAGGTGTTGTGGAAGTGGTGTGAGTGTAACTCCGGATTCCGGAGGTCTCCAGAGAAAATAGACTTTTGCTGTTGTGTCCGCTGTTGTGTGTGTGTGCAGTGTGTATGGTTGAGTCTGCTGTTCCTGCACTTCTCCATCTTTCCCTCTTTCCTCTTACCCTCTCTCCTTCCCACCGTCCTCCTGGGCAGCTGGCTCTTCTCCGTGTCCTGTTTTGTTTCATTGTTTGTAACGGTTGTTCAACATAATGTTCATGAATGTTATTTTTATCTGCTTTCACCTTCTGTTTTCTTCCACACAACCGTCTCTGTCATGCTCACTGACATCTTACATAAACCATTATATTTAGTTCTACTTGTCTTCTGTGCCAGTGAAGATATCTGTATATTTTTGCATTTCATAATTGTGTATGTCTGTGTGCGTGTGTATGTGTCCGTGTGCCTGTGTATGTGTCCGTGTGTGGGTGTGTGTGTGTGTGTGTGTGTGTGTATGTGTGTATGTGTTTGTGTGTGTATATGTGTGTGTATGTGTGTATTGGGGACTGACTGGAAAATGTGTGAGGCTTTCTAGAGACAGACAGTAATGGCTATGGTTCTCATGCGCTTTAAAAACGAACTCTTCAGTGTATTAAAAGCCATCCAACATGATTGTGTTAGTCCACACACTCACTCAAATGCTCCTCACCTCATGTGTGTGGAAGAGTGTAAATGTTTGGGTGTGTGTGACTGCGTTTGTGTGTGTGCATGTGCATACAAGTGCATTTTTCTAAATGCACCTGAGTTTTGCTTGAGTGTAAATGGACAGTATTTGAAGTTTTAAATGGCCTCTGTACTAGCATTTGCTGATGGCTTTCCTGTGCTCCATATCTCTGTCTCTGTCTCTCTCGCTCTCCCTCGCTCTCTCTCCATCCCCTCTCTCTTTCTTTAGTGATCTCTCTGTCTCTCTCTCTCTCTTCAGAGCTCCAAACTGGTATCCCAAGTGTGTTTGTGTGTGTGTGTGTTTTTTTTTCTGGTCCTAAGTGATGGGGAAAGGCACCCATACATGACACATCATACATGTTGGATTTTACCTGAGAGAGAGATGCTCACCGCCGAATCTTCCTCCTATTTTTCTGTATCATAGCACTCAGAGCGGTTAAATGATCGTTGTCGCTGAGGAAGAAAGCTCAACTTTTGTTTAGTAATGAATGCAAAGAAGAATAATCTTGAAATTATTTTAAACATTAGTGGGTGAAGCACTTCTTATTGAATAGGTAATGTGTTGCTATTGACATTTTAATACATACTATCCTGAAAACGTGTTTAAATTACTCCAGTCAAATGGTTTAATAAAACATATTTAAAAATCGAAATAAAACTACACACCGGTTAAAAAAAAAGGATAAAATTGAATCATATAATTTACAGATCATCAAAAAGATACAGATCATAAAAAAAGCAAAAACACAGAGTGGGTATTTCACCATATAGTAATTGAAACTCTGAATACGCATATACAGTAGGTAGTATTCGAATAAAAGCACATTAGTGTGAATGAATTCAAATAATTGATCAGTAAAGGAGAGAAGAATAGAAGGTATTGTAGCGTGTGGGAGAGAGGGCACAGGTGGAGGAGGAAGAGCTCAGGTTGTGTTTGTGAAGTAATGGACCTGAGAGCGATGCTGTCGCCACACGCTTGAAAGCCAGGCCCTGATTATACATGTGGTTCTAATTGAACCTGTTATTTGGGAGAACTTAAGGGCTCTGTGTGTGTGTGTGTGCGTGCCTGTCTGTGTGCACGCTGCATGTCCTTCTCCATGACTCTATGGCTTATAAATCCCACACATTTTTCAAAGATGACATATTGTTTTTTCTGTGGTGGTCAGAGACTGGTGTCATAGATGAGAAATTCAGGAGGGAAGACAGGTGGAAAAAAATTACATTTAGTTTATTCCGTTTTTTTGAATGGTAACCACCTGTATAAGTTTTCCAGGTAAACGTGCATGTGAATGTGTGTGTGAATGTGTGTGTGTGTGTGTGTGTGTGTGTGTGTCTCTGTGTTTTTGTGGTTTCGGAGGAGAGCAGTCAGCACTATGTAGACAGTACAGTACAGACCTCAGAGGTGGCATCCCGCGAGCGAGTATATGTGTGTGTGTAAATGTGTGTGTGTGTGTGTGTGTGTGTTGCCCTTGAGGCTGCTGGGCTCCTGGCAGAGGTTCGTTCCACTCCCAGACAGCCTCGGCCCATTAACAGCTGATGGATGTGGGAGGGAGTGACCCAACAGCTCCGAGAGGAAGAGATTGTTTCCTATGGGCTGGCCGGGGGGAAAGGGAAGCTCCACCAGAACACAGAAATACTGGGCGAGAGAGGCAGCGAGAGAGAGTAGTGAGAGTGAGAACGGGGCAGCA